>CCAG010014982.1:0-26146 GCA_001077435.1 Glossina morsitans morsitans
TGTATACGATTTGAAAGAATTAAAAAAAAAACAAAAGTGAAAAAAGATATCCAATGTTGCAATAGAATATTCAAAGCGAGCATATGTTCGTTACATAATAAAAGTAAAAACGTTTTCAAAAGGAACCTTTCAAAGGCTAACAACAAGAGTAGAGTAACCGTAACCGTATTGTATGGACTCTGACTGTCTTCTTACTTAACTATATCTTACTTACTTACTTACACTATCATGATTTTTATCAATAATTTTTTATGTTTATTATGTTGCTATAATATTATTAATATGATAAGGCATTTGCACATCTTCTCTTACTATTGTACGCATTTTTTATTGTTATTTTTATTTTTTTTTTTTTTTTTGTTATTCCTTTTTACCTGTTTACAATTTTGAAGAAAGAAAGAATCTTGGTTTGATATTTCCATTTCACATGAGCATGTAACACCTGCTTTTTTCAGCTTTTCTAGATGTAAGAGGTATAACGAATCGCAGTAGACATCTTGCATAGAATTTATGCTAACAGGAAGGGGATTGATAAAATTTTTCTTCTTCTTTCCCTTTTTGTGCAACATATTTTATTTTATGTAATTTTATACAAATTTTCTTTCCATAGCGTAAATACCTTACAACGAACGATCGTGGAGTCTTCTAACTTTACTTATTAATATTGAGAAATACTTGTCAGAAAATTTGAGCATAAAATTTCAGTTCGGTTTAGCTTTTTTCTTTCTATCTCTCTGTCCCTCTGTCCCTCTTTTGAAACGTTAAAAATTCGCATGAAAGCGAAAATTGATCGGAATTGGAACATTAACATTTAACATTTTAAAGTTAATTAGAAGGATCAAGCTTGAAACCGATCTAATTCGAGCCCTTATCCCGGTGCTTACACAGAATAGGTAAGAACTTTAAGCGAAATAAAAAGTTTTACTTAATCTGTTAAACTTAAATTGTTGTGCCCCCGCAGCAATGCAAGATATGGTTTTAAAATCTAATCCATTAGTAGAGTTGAAAACCTTGGAATGAAAAAATATCAAAATCAAAAATCATCCGCGTAAGAATCGCAACTACTAAGCCCATGTGCGCGGATTCCAATCTCAAGTGCAGCAGAATTTTCTTTGGTTGTAGCGTATAGCGAATGCTGAGTGCTGAGTTATGGAGGGCATAACACTTATCGATTGATGACACACACACACATCCAAAAAAAAAAAAAAAAAGATTCATTAAAAAAGTTTCAAGTGAAAACAATGGCATTAACACCGACAAATAATGAAAACGCTAGACATAGATTCAAGATTCAAGACTTGATGGCGCGTAAATCTCTTTTAGCTTAGCTTTTAACTTGACTTGCTTTCTTCTTTCTCTAACTAAATAAATTTTATATAAAAATCATCAAAAGTTGAACAAATATCTTTTTGTTCTTCTGCAGTTCAAACATACAATCTCATGCATATCTCTATGATCTTTAATTTTGTTCGGTTATGTGCGCATGTGTTTGCTATCTGTATGCCACACTCTAGTATCCATCTATCTCGTCGAGATGCATACGTTTATTGCATGTAACATATGTAACATATATGCATGTATGTATGTATGTATGTATGTATGTATTCTTTACCTTAAACCAATTGATATTCTTTACACATGCGTAGACAGTGAATTTAATGATTTTAATACCCGGTAAATTTTTACTTTTTATTGTAAAACAATCTGACAGATGAAAACGGTAACACGTTTCGCACAACTAAAGCATTGTCTATTTATCCCATGGCGAAATTTTTAGGGTTTTTCCTCTTCATTTTCATATTTATTCATTTCGTGGACAATAAGTTCCATTTGCTAAGACCGCCGAAGATCATCTGTCAGTTAAACGAAAATTAGGAACACACTTAAACGAGAATTCATCATGAACTTTACGAACTTTATTAGGTCGCAATGAGCTAAACTATGTAGTATGTAAAATAATTTTGGGCGGGAAGACTGGATCTATATTCGCTACGATACGATAAGTTTTTGCACTTACGACCGTGTATTTATATTCTTTTAGGATAAAATCCTAAAATGATTGTTATGAATGAATGGCAAAGGAAGAAGAAGAAGAGGCAAATCATCTAACAAAATGATCATTTGATTTAAGAAAAACCCCACAAGTCCTTCCTTTAAGTGTATTTCTTATGATTCTTTTCTTTTTTCTTTTTTCTTTTTTTTTTTTTTTTTTTTTTAGCGATTCTTTAGAAAAATAAAAAATTTCAATGCAACGCGATCCATAATCTCTCAAAGAACATGTCTAATGTGATTAACATTATTATGTTCTCCATTTGTTTTTTTTTTCGTGGTTTCTCCTTCTCTTCTGAATTCAAAAAAACAAAAAAAATCCACATAGATTTGTTACTTATCGGCAGTGACATCGTACGTGAGAATACATTAATAATTAAATATATAAATATTAAGCGTTAATAGCATAGTGTGCATAATGAAGCATGTTTACGTATTTATGTATATGTGGACCTTTTCATAGTTTCAACTGATTACTCATACAGTTGCATATAGAGAGTGGAGAGGATGCTATGCTATGCTATGCTATGCTATGCTATGCTATGTTATGCTATACTATGGTCGCTTATAACCGACTTTAATAATTCAATTTGTTCGATTGTAATTTTTCTCATTTTTGCTTTTTTTGATCTGATCCCATTTGATGGCATTAAAAAAGTGTCATTTATGTTGGTTGTTGGCTGTTGGCTGTTGGTGTATCGTGTTTTATACGAGTCATGCATGTATCAACCTATGTTATTTAACACAACATATCGCGTATGTTACACTTTGATTAGCGCGCCTGTTGATGCATTTATATGAGTTTTTGCGTTCCTTTTGCTTACACATAACAGCAACAACATAAAATTTTTTAATATATTTTTTGTTTATTTATTTATTTATTTATTTATTTACTTATTTTTTTATTTATTTTTTTTTTCAACTTCTACGCATGTGCAACATATTTGTGTGCATGTTTATCATCCTACTAGATACTACTTACCGTTTTTGTTGTTGCTGATGGTATTAATGCTAGTGCTACTTATTTTATGGTAGTTGCATTTAAAAGATTTGTATCACATTTCATTTACTAGTCAATGCGATATTGATTAATATCTTAAAACAAGGAATTCAGTTTGCTCGCTATATACGCTGTTGTCATCATCATTTTTATCAAATACATGAAGTTTTTTTTTTTATTTTTTATTTTTCTTTTGCTAAACAGTACTGTTGAAGTGAAAATGTGAATCAAGATATTTGTTTTCTGTACGTTTGTTTAATCCACCGATCATCATCATCATCATCATCATCATCATCAGTAGCCGCAAATACATCTAAACATGCATACATACACGCACATACATATACGTTCATGTATAAATGTGTGCATATGAAATCGCAACAGTTATTTGTGTCTTGCGATGTTTAATTCTTTGGAGCAACTGTTGCAATAACGCAAAATAAAGGAAACTCGTCTCTGTTGTTTTCATGTATTGCAAGAGAGTTTAGTAAAATGATTTGTGTACATATTTAAAAATCGTTACATATATAGAATGTTTGTACATAAATGTACTGATATGAAATGTACGTAAATAAATAAACTCTTGCTTCGTTGCTCGTTTGGTTGTCTGAATGTTTGGTATGTGCGTACATGAGATCGATACATTATACACTTTAAAGTTGTGAGGGAATCTCTAAAGAAGGAATGGCACGCAACACATTATTCATATGTGTATAGAAACTTATATGCATGCATATATATATATATATATATATATATATATATATATTACGTACATAATACATACATACATACATATACACATGCATATAAATATATAAATAAATATACATGACATCTACATACATACGTACATGTATACATTTACACAAACAAACAAACAAACAAACAAACAAACACACACGTACATATATATGTATTTATTTTGCAACTTGTTCACTTGTACCCACGGTAGAAAACGGACACACACACCAACGCATCTTAGGCACCTTAATGATTTGTGCTACTGCAATTTTGCCAACTATAACTATCCATCCATCCGAGCAACTAACAACTAGCCTTCCATCCATAACAGCATTGGCTTGTTGCTTACACACACACACACACACACACACACAACACTTTCCTGACATATAAACGTTATAAGATTCGTTGTTTTCTTTGTAGGTTTGTTTGTTGTCTCTAGGTTCCGACGAAATCATACGCTTTATAATTAGCGATACTGCTGTTGCTGATGCTGCTCTTACCGCGCTTGTATGCTATATGTGTTTTACTTTTTGTATATCTTTTCTTCTTTTTTTTTTTTTCATATATATGTATGTATGTATGTACGTATATATTGTATTTGTTTTGTTGTTGTTATTTTCTCAGGAGGAAACTTTTCCATATCGACTTTTTTGGTTGAGTAAAGTGCTTTAGCTATTGCTGCCTGTATTGCTGCTACATGCCAACATGTTCCCTCTTTAACATGGCTCGTATAAGTATTGAATACCAATCATTAATGTGTTGCTTTGTTTATTTATCGTGTCGGCCTTTATATATTTATGTACATATATACATATATATATATATATATATGTATTTATATTGTAGTGCGTGTTTTGCGTGGGCCTAATTAAATTTATTGTTGTTGTTGTTATTGTTATTGCAATCATACCAAAAGAAAGTTGCGTCCTTACTGCTTAAACACTTTTCGCGACCGATATACCTTTGCAAAAACGATGAAGAAGAGAACACATATTTAATTTTTCCTTTTATTTCACTTCATATTTTTTTTTAAATTTTTATTTTTTTGCTTTTATATTATTACAGTTGTAGTTCGAAATACGTGGGCGATTATTGTGAATATCCAAATCCATGTTTAACCGGATTAGGTCGCTGTCAGAATGGTGGCACATGCCAAGGTTCCTATCGTAACGATCGCCTAAGTATTTCTTGCATTTGCCCCATCGGTTTCTCCGAATCGCTATGCGAAATTCCTGTGAAAAATGCTTGCGATTCGTCGCCCTGCAAAAATGGTGGCACTTGTAATTTAAAGACGCTGGAAGAATACACTTGTGCTTGTGTCAACGGTTATACTGGTAAGTAAAAAACGCAACATTTTCTCCCAAATTCTTTTAAATCTACCGGCACCATCGAAATTAATCTCTCTTACCTCCTATTCACTTACAAAATCACAAAATTTAATCGCTATACTTTAACGATAGATGCTAACCTAGGTTAGGTTATAGTAACTAACTACGTTAGAAACATTTAAGGCACCAAAAAGGAAAAGTCAAAAGTCTCAAATCATTTTTTTCCTCCTTTCACATAACATATCGTATTTGCAAAAAAATGTACATTAGATTGGAATCCTTGAGAAATGTCTCTCTCTCAAAAAAAAAACATTATAAAAAAAACAAGCTATAGGACTAAACCAATTCCTCGATTCCTTGGAAGACTTTATTACTTTACTGATATGTAAATTTGAGATAGTTTCATGTTAGTTAACTAATCGTTGTATTTGAACGTGACAAGAGTTAGTTCACTTTTATATATATATATATATTGATGTATATATATTGAAGTATAGCATGAGTAGAATCCATCATTTTTGGAATATTTTTAAAAGATTGGTTACACAAGTGCCCTTCAACGGAAGGATGAACCCTACTGAAAATGAGTTCCATCGAGCCAAAGCGAGCCGATCAGCCCCAGAAGCCTATCCTATATAAGGATTCGCTTGAATAGTCTGCCTTTATGTATGAAAGAAAACTTTAATCTTTGGTACTTCGATTGTGACGAAAAATAAATTAAGGATTCAATTAGGCGAAGATGGTATACGGCATTTAATGCTGAATCTTGCCTGACTATAATGCTTGCAATTGTTTTCTCTCACTTCTCCAGTGATTTATGTTTGATTTTCATCAAATATTCACTGTGCTGTGAAACAATCTATTGTTTGACTTGCTGAATTCCCGCAGAACAAGAAGAAGAAGAAGAAGAATAAGGGTGATAACTAAAAATGTTATATATTTCCATAATCAATTTTCCACAATCGAGGAGTATTAAGAGTTCATATTGAACTATGAAGTAATAAACCGTCCTGGCGGACACTATCCAGAATAAAGTGAAAATTTACTTTTCCATAATAAAGCAATAAACTTGAATAGATTTAAAATTTAGAAAAGGAAAAGTAACGAACGCTTCAGTTTGCAAAGTTAAACTCTATTACATAATACACGAATACACGAACAATGTTAACGAGGCATAAACTAGTTGTCGTCGTAGTATTCAATTTAATTAAAATGCATATTAATGGTTTTTACATTTTCTTAGGTGAACACTGTGAAACGCAAAATATATGCGCTACGTCTCCCTGTCATAATGGCGGTACTTGTACATCGATTGCTGGCGGTACCAGTTACAAATGCATTTGCCCTAAAGGCTTTAAAGGTCATAAATGTATGGACGATGTTGAGGAATGTAAACAAAATCCCTGTAAACATGGTGGAACTTGTTTAAATACTCACGGATCGTATCAGTAAGTATATGATAAATGAACAAAATGCAAATCGAACAAAAAGACCGAAAATTAAACTAAAATAATAATTAAAACAAAACAAGAATTAATAGCTTTTAAAAGACCATTCATTTATTTTGCGACGACAATAGAGCGGTAACTACAATACCGATCATGGCGATCATGACGATCATGACGATCATGATGATAATCTGAAACAGAAATTTGCATTTCAATGTGAACTGAATTGTTATGGCGAGGTATTCTAAAAATGAAACCGAAAAAAAAGCAACAAAAAAAAAAAAATATGTCTTTATTGATATTTTATGGATATTGAAATTTTTAAAATGTGTTTAACAAATTGACAACAATTTAATGGCAAGCGAAAGAGAAAAAAAAAAAAAAAACGAATGATCGCTTAACTGCTAATCAATAGCCCCAACGACTCAGAAGACGGACATTTAATAATCTACGACGGTAACACATATTTTTTCATATGTACACACACACACATATATGGGATGATTTGCTTTAGATTTGATGATGAATTTAATTAAAACTAATAAACGTTTCAAATAAATCACATCTCGCAGTCGATAAATCGCTGATATCGAAAAAAATATTTAAATGAATGTTTGTTTTTTTTTGCTTTTAAACTTTGTTGAATAAAACTTAAGTCGAATTAATAAAAATTGCAATACAACAGAGTCGGCCTCTGAATCGATCGGATTTTAGCAAGAGATCCCAACTACATATTATTTTGATCGTAAAACCCCTTCGAGGTAGTTGGGTGAATAATAAAAGTTTTACGCATAAAAATGCACTAAAAACTTTATTGATTTTGATGGCTTTTCTGCTACGTTTACATTTATTAACTATTTAGAGAAATTACAAATTTTTTTTGTTTTTTCTTTTTCTTCTCTTGAAAAAGCACAACTTTTATACCCTGCAACATTGTGGTATGCCAGAAGTGGTGTCACATATGTTAAAGTTGTTTGAGCTGACAGCAAAAGCATTTGCATAATTAATTTTCTCGAAGAAGGAAACTCGACGGGTGTTATATTATCGACCAGTTTACTGCTCAACTTTCCATCTATCTTTCCGTTTATCAACTTATTCGTATGTTTACATAAATATTTAATTACTTATTAAAAAATCTATAGATTAATTATAAAGTTTATAACCTAACATTTGCATATTTATGCGGGTTGATCGTAGGCCTTTTATAATTTCCTTTCCGTTTCTTCTGCAAAAATTCTTAACCAAAAAGTATTCTTGAATTAATTGGAGCACATACTTGATGAACTCTGCGAACTCTCTGAACTCTCTACGTAACTTAAGGTGCTAAGTTACATACATACATCGTAAGCGATCGTATTAAGTATCAAACACTTGATCAGCTAGAAAGGCGCAATCGATATATGCAAGTGAGTCAAAGTGAGCTTAAAGGCAAAATTGCGTCGCGTTCTTGCGTTGTCGATAAGAATAAGATAAGCCTTACATATTGTCCTTCTGATACCAAGTCTAACAACAGAATCCCTATAAGCAAACGAATTGCGCGAAAATACATTCACTTCGTATCCTTTGTATCGCATATAGCACATATTTGTCAAATTATACTTCTGTATAAATATACATATATAAATATATTGTTTTTTTTTTTTTTGGTGGAACTGTAGATCAACCATATGTACAAGCAAGTTTGATGAGGATGTTGATGGTATTATTAAGAAACAAAAAAAAAAAAAACATATTAGTGGCCCATGACTCCATAATAAAGAAACCATCCGAAGCATCTCAAAAATTGCAACCTGTAGATTAAACACAACAATGTAAGACAGATAGACAGACAAACATGGTTAATAAAAGATAGGTCTAGGTCAAGCTCTTTTTTTCATATTACAGACATCCGCACGAACTTAACACACCCTTGTACCGAAAATGGTGTAGGGTACAAAAATTTAACAAATTACTTCACAATTTTAAAGCCAACACAATGAAGGAGAAAAGAAGAGCGTAGAATCTGTTACGAGTGATAATGGAAATTTTGAAAAAACATTTACCTCTTGAAAGTTCCAAGGACGTAATCGGGATTTCAGTGGACTGTCAGCATATCGAGGCGAACAGATGCATGCAAATCATTTAAAATGTTTTGCAAATCTATTCTACTGTGCTGGGCTACAAAAGTTGATTTTTTTTTTTTTTTTGAGCCATTCGTAATTAGCAAAAACAACAAAAAAAAACATTAATTGTTTATTTTCTTTAAAATTGTGCAAAATTGATCTTAATGTTGTTTCCTTTCAAATTACTGGAGGTGACAAGCCAGATGGGAGTAAACGAGAAGCTCGCTCGTAAGGCCTAACTACTCGTATATCGTTTTCAATTTCAATACCGTATCTCTACCTAGTATGCTATGAACTTTTATTTGAAATTTGAATATTATTGAGGATTTTTCCCTCCGCCCATAACAATGAAGAAATGTTCTTTTCATTCTCTTATTGCAAGGATTGCAAAAATCCTGGCTAAAGCTAGCTATGCCTCGGGAAGTTATTATATCGTATTTAATATTTTCATATATAATAAAGTCAGCATGTAAGCCTGCATTGCATCCGGCTGTGCCGAATTGTCGCGGATTATCAAAACTGATGAAACGATTAGCGTTTGAGATTTGAAAAATCATTTTGACTCTAATCAATCAATCAATCAATCAGTAAATGTGTCGAACTTTTTATTTTGTTTTATTGTTAGTTTTCTTGAATCAATTCGTTACATTTAAAAAATTTCGTGTGCATAATCTCTACGAGTAATAAATTGTTGGTCGTCAGTTGTTTGTCTGTGTGTGTGTGTGTGTGTGTGTGTGTGTGTGTGTGCAGTTGATAGGTAACCTTAGGCTCCTTAAACTCATAAATATTTAATGCTTTTATTATTCGTGAAGTAAAAACCTTTCCAAACCTTGATGGTATGCGCGCGCACACACACACACACACATACACACACACACTCACACACACAAATATATATAAATATATAAACATATTGAATACTTTTTTTTCTCACTACAAGTTGATATGAACATAAATTTGATCTATATGTGGCTCTTCCAAGGAGCCAGGGCGAAAACCTGAAATTTTAATTAGCTGCTAATCCAATTTGAGATTTTTCAGATTCGAAATTTTCAATACTTAAGATTCAAACTAAGCAAGCCAGCGATTGCTTCCTTCAAAAATTGTAGAGATTATTCGTAATTATTACTGGTTTTCCGTTCCGTTCTTCACTTCATCATCGCATCCGTTTTACGTTAGAATTTCAAACGGGACTGTAACTCGTTGCTAAATGCAGCGATCGTAGATTTTTAATTAAAACTAAAAAGGAAAGTTGACTTCCTTCGAAGTTTGCTAAGCGTATTCTGCTAAGCGATAAGTTCTGCTTATTCCACATATATATATATAGGTATCACTTCCGTTTTGGAAAACAAACCATTGACAAATATCAGAAACATGTAGAAAAGTGAGCTTCTTAAGCTCTCCATTTCCTGTTCCTATTAAAATATTTGGAAAAGTCGAAAAGAAATATTCTTTTCCTCATTTCTGGAAAAAGGGAGAGATGCCTTTGGCCACCGGCCCACTATTACATCTGTTGTCTTCTATATAGTAGTGTGGTCCAACTAGAGCAAATGTAATTTTGTTTGCGTTAAATCAATGCAAGTTAAAGTTAATAACTCAGCGTGTGTGAACAAATAGGCGAGTTTATCAATTTTAATATTTCAAGGATGCCCTTATCCTACTCACTGAAAAAAAATTCAAAATTCTTACAAGTGTGTTGAGAAGGGACTTTTTTAAATTATCCCAATGATAGTAAAGGTAGACATGCATACAAAATATCTCATTCTTTGATTTATGTTAAGATACTTCATAGAACGATTAGGTCGACCGGCAGAAATCTTTGATTGACGCCTCAAGTATATGCTCTATATATAAGCTCCTTACAATATAATCTCCTTACAAATAAAGTGTGTCGGAAAATTTACGCAAGATTTGAATTTGCCGCCAAAAAAAAAAAGAAGAAGCATATTGATAAGTGACAGTTTACGATCAGTAAAAATAGAGCATTACCAGAGAGAGAGAGAGGGCAACGCGTTTTCACCGCTAGACAATACTTAAAAAATAACGATAGCTTGGCCATGCTTCTTCGAAAATGAGCCTGATCAAGCAATGACTCTTGCTGATGCTTCATATCGCACTATGATAATCCTGTTCTTTGATGCGAATGGCATGTGACTACAACGGATACAGTGTCCACTTGCCAATTTACCCCGTGAAGGATACTCTGATCGCGTGTACTCCTTCATACCGGTGATCACAATTTCGATAAAAGAATGAGTGGAGGCCATTTGCCCGATATATATATGCATTATGGTCCAAGAAAAAAAGCAAAAATCAGTTTTCTATTTAATTCAAATGGTGCGTAAATTTCGGGACACCCTATATTTGCAAAATGGCAATTTGCAAACATGAACGAAAAGATTGCATAAAATATTTTTTGTAAAAATTTCTCTTATATAATACAAAAAATTCTTATTTATATATATATATATATATATATATATATATATATATATATCTCGTTCTCTTTCTCCGTTTATTTCTTATTCATTGCTTTACCTTATAGGTGTATGTGCCCGGGCGGTTATACTGGTAAAAACTGTGAATCCAAATATGTACCATGCTCACCATCACCTTGTCAAAATGGTGGCACATGTCGGCCATCGACTGGTTTAACGTACGAGTGCAAGTGTCGGGAAGGTAAGTAATTTAAATGTGCTTATATTTTATACATATATTCCATATTGTTGTTATTACAAGTGGTATAGAAACTCGTATATTTATTAATACCAGCCAGCATATTTGTATAAGTGACTGTGGGAATATTTGTGATGAAATTCATAGAAAAATTGTTGTGCTATGGTCTGGTTTTTTTTTTTTTTTTACATTTTGTTTTTCTACTTCAATGCAATAAATTAACAATTTAAATTTAATACGAAATAATTTCCTTTTATTTTTTTTTATTTATTTTTTTTTATTTTTTTTGCATATACATGTACATTGTTGCGCTGTTGTGATGTTATTGTGTTGATTTTATGATTATAATGGCCTTTCCACACAACATTACAATAGCAACTATCTTTAGTAAACTTACTATGGTTAATGATTGTCTTTCTTATTGTTATTTATCATAAGAGACTCTGAATTAAGGCACACACGCCAAAAAGGTGAATCATATTGCTGTTGTTGTAAAGTTGACTTGACTTAGTTAGTTTAAAGAAAGGGAGATAGAGGACAGGAGAAGTAGTAGGAAAGAAAGAAAGAAAGAAAGACAGCATCAGAGAAAGAGGGCTGACTAGTTCTGGCGACACAAAACTTTTAATAAAGAAATGTACAAGTTTATTGTTGTTGCTGTTGCTGTTGCTGTTGCTGTTGCTGTTGCTGTCACAGCATATAACCGAACTGAAAACAATAATCAAAATCGATTAAACGAGTCAAAAACTACGTTTAAGGCTTTTTCTTTACACTTATAAAATTTACGTTACACACGATAGATAGATAGCCTTTTATGTATAGTATGTATGTATAAGGCAATATGAAATTTATTGAGGCGTTGAACGGCGGACCTGGACTCAATCTTCAATACAAATCTTTGATCTTTAGCTTAACTAAATGATTTACATTTTTGCTTACATAAAATTGCTCAATTGATCTGAATCGATCGATAGAAATAGTAAGAGGCGAGCATTAAGCATTTAAAGAATCAGACATTTTTCCGATCATCAATAAAAATCAATTATTATAAAGATTGACGATCGCAAAGAGACACTGTAAAGTATAAACTCCACGGACAGGCATAACTGAATCGATTCGAAATCTACGTGTTTGCATGTTTCGATCAAGATTGCATAGTTTGTTTGTTTGTTTGTAATGGAGAAGGTCTCCTTAAAATTTTAATACAATATACACATGCATATATCTGTCAGTAATGTGGCGAATTCTCTCTTTTTTTATTTGTGTCCCTTATTAGTGAAAGGCTGAAAATGAATTATTTTCCGATTTAGTCGTTACTCGTTTGTTACTCAACAATCCTTTAGGTATCGTTGTCTCACTTTTCGGGAAATAAAAAAAGTGCCAGAAACCAAACAAACAAATAAAGCGTACACAAGAAATTATGATAAGATTTAACAAAAACTTTCATCTCCTCTCTCTTTTTGATAATTTTTACTTCAAACCTAAGAGATTCTATATCATTGAAATCATGAACTGTCTGCATTGAATAATTCACATTGTTTTCTTCCTTATTGATATCAATAGCTTTATTGGCTTGTCTTTGATGTTTATGTGAAGTCATTTAAGAAAAAGTTATTGCCTGCAAGACTATAAAGAAGCAGTAAGTAAGAAAACTATGTTCATCTTAGGACGAATCTTAGACACTCATGTCAACTAATATCTCTAATATGATTAAAATATATATATGTGTATATATATATTAGATGAATATTCATCTAACCTTATCTATCTAATATGTATACATAGGGACCTAAAAATAGAATACGCACACCTATATTTATGTTATTAAAATCTTCTTCTTATTTTTTCATAATTTTCACTCTTTGAAACGGTTAATATATGTTTTTTTTTTTTTTTTTTTTCTTTGCACTACACAATCTCATATATATATGTAAAAGCGAATAGTGTTCAATGCGTAAAAATCGTTTCATTTTCGGCGAATATTAGAGTAATCGCCTATGAAGGTTGCATGTCTGTGAGAATTTTTCGGCACAAGTTGTCCAATTGATGTTCGCTACGATTTTGAATATAGTCTGATTTACTGATTGATTTACGTTTACAATCTTTACAAGGTTCGAGTTAGCTCTTTAGCTTATCATAGAGCGTCGAACCCAATATCGGATATGTTTATTCTAAATGTACAAAC
This sequence comes from Glossina morsitans morsitans, assembly GCA_001077435.1. NCBI lineage: Eukaryota > Metazoa > Arthropoda > Insecta > Diptera > Glossinidae > Glossina > Glossina morsitans. Next base: position 13,533 of record CCAG010014982.1, read on the forward strand.
TGTAATGATCTGTGTGAGTAAGCGTATAAAAAACTGTATCTACTTAGAATTTCGTGCATCTCGTACTGATCGAATGTAATATATATTTACTTTATGCGTACTAGCAAGTGTTGCAAATCAATTGACAAACTTAGTATACCTTTATCTCATCTTCTGCTTCGTAACGAAAAAAAGAAGCTTTAAAAAAAAAGAAGCTTTAAAAAAAAAAGAAGCAAAATGTGTGTTTTATGTGTGCACCGTGTACTGTGTGTATTAAAACCGGAATCGCTAGTGCAGAGAGAAGAAGTTGTGGTAATTCTCTTGACTACTGACTGGGTAATGCCATAATATGACCTCCTAAAGGCGGTGTAAGTGATAACTGAAACAATGCAAAGTTTTTGTGCTGAATGGAAGAAGAGTGTTTGTTTGTCTGTTTGGTTGACTGAGTTGGCTAAGTTGGACAACACAACTGATTTATTTGTAATTTTTTTTTTTTTTTTTGCTTTTGTTGTTGCTACTGTTGCAGTTGTTATTGCTATTATTATTATTTTATTGTAGTGGTGACGATGACGGTGTTGGTGGTGGGTGGTGGTGGTGGTGGTATGTTCGTTCCTGCAGTTCAGTCAAAATGTCTAAGCAAAAATGTTTGCGCGAGAAAAGCCCAAGGGATTAATGCTAAATATTCCGCTGAGAGTTATTTTAAAGTAATTCCCATGACTTCATTGTAGCGTTGCTGTCAATTTCTATAGTTTCTTCTACTCCTCTGTTAATGGCAATCTATATGTATATTTTGGGTAAAAGTTGAGAAAAAGAAAATTCCTATATCCGTAAATTAACCACGTTTTAGCCCAGAAACGAAAAAAAAAAAAACAAAAACAAATTTAAAGAAAGCACAAAGCATTTGCTGTTCTTTGAAAAATATCCGACTACTGTGATGTACGATTTGACGTCTTGGTAACACTTTTTAACCGTTTTCTTTAAACGAACCTCAGTAATGAATGAATTATTTTGTGAAGGGTTCACGAGCTATAGATAAGAACAGAAAAAAACTGTTAAATCCCGTATTGACTCAAACGATTGTTTCGAATATTTTTCTATTTTTATACCCTACATTCCCTGCTATACAAGAGTATATTAAGTTTGTGTGGATGCATGCAACACCCAGAAGTATCATAGAGATTCACTATTTAGTACACCGATCGATTCAGAATCATTTTCTCCATCGGTCCAAAAATGTCTGTCCGTCTTATTTTTTTTTTATGTTCGGATCACTTTTTCGACCACTTATCACCTTAACAGCTTATTTTGAAAAGTTGTTATATGAATAGTTGTAGGGTAATGTTCGCATCATAGTCTTCTTACTTGTCATAAATATTATTATTTTTATTTTTCCCCCCATTTTCATTTCAATTTTTTGTTAACTCACCTACGCTTTTCCCAATACTGTTGAGATTGCGGAAAACGTGATCGCCTCAGGTTAAATACTCGAAAGATTTTTATTGCAATCGTTTCATAAACTTAAACTGATTGTTTTACTTTTTTTCTCTTTGTAATGTGTGTGTAAGTTAATGAAAAACCTTTTTTTCTTTTTTCTTTTTTTTTTCTTAGTCCAGTATTTACTTTACTTTATGCATTTATTTCAAGAAAAAATTCGCTTTTACGAAATCTTGAAAAACTTTATCGTTTTGAAAATTCTTACGCTCACCAAAGCTTGGAATGTCTTGAACTATGTTTCAGAAATTGATAAGGAATCAATCAATTTAATGAAGTCGATTCCTTTATCCGATCTTTGAATTGTTTTTTTCTTTGCTACAATTCGAAAATCGCATACTTGCTTTCAAACTCACTCCTCCTTTTGTTAACTCTAGCCATCTGAACTTCAAACATCAATTAAAGAGATTTATAGTTTTATCCATAAATACGAAAGTTCTGAGAGCAAAAGCCTATTATTATTTACGTAACCTAAGATTATTTTTCGAATCTTTTATCTAAGGTTAGGTGAGGTGAAACGCTTAAACCTCTATGCCATTGTGTAAATATGTTACCTTAGCAGCTTACATATCATTCCTTATTCCTTGTTCTATATGTCACATTAAAGTTATGGAGCATCATGTTTATGTGGTCTGCACCGGTCGACGGAACCGTTATTAACCTTACCGTATACACTCGGTTAGTTTGCAAATTTTGTTAATTACATGCGTATTGGAAAAAGAGTTATAGATAGATGGGAGAACATTCGTATAAATAATCTGCACTGAAATAAAATTATGCGGATATAAAATATCGGTTTCATAAATTCTTGAGGAACTTTTCTATAACATTTCATCCGCATTCTAGGTTTTCAAGTTATTTTTATCTTAATAACTAGCTTAGAGACCATTAACTACGAAGCTCTAGAAGGAGCTAAAGTTTGCTCTTCAAAAACGTATTCTGCATCTTTGAGACCATACTCACGAACATAACTTCTAGTAATTATATCCTACAGCACTTGTGGTACAGAGTATATTAAGTTTGTGCGGACGTCAGTAACATTTAGAAGGGTTTAAGATAGATCTACCTTTTATTATATCGATATAAGCTTGTCTGTCCGTCTGTTATCTAACCATGTAAATTTGTATTCAACCCATAGGTCGTAATTTTTGAAATGTTTTGATGAAGTGCAGTGCACTGACGTGGTGGGATCGGCCCACTTTTTCGACCACTTCTCAAATGACGCCTTCCTTTGAAAAGGCGTTACATGGAAAAAAAATGCAATTTTTAAAATTTCTCGACAAAGATCGCTAAGTAGCATTCCAATATTTTAAATTGGTTTGAGAAATTCGGTTCGGCCATCTTTTATATAGCTGTTGCTATGAAAACCGTATCTTTATATGGTCTAATGTTCAATATTTTCACAGTGAAAGTTGGTTCATAAGAGTAAATTGGCAAAAGTGTCAACCTTATTGACTTTAGACCACGTAGATCAATTATTCGGATACCAGCGCATATAAGAATTCTTAGAAAATATAAACTTTTATGCACCAAAGACACCTAATGGTTAATATTTGATTATAAGAATTTCTTCATGGTTCTAACTTGACATAAAAATTAAGTGAAGCAAATTTGAAGCACATAGGTCTATTTCTTGGATCCCGCTCCATATAACATATCTCATGAATAGTGATCTCCTTACAAAAAGGTTTAATTTTTAATATTTTATGATGAAAAATGGTCCATAGTAGTAGTGTAACTGTAATCAAATCTTGATATACTTTCTGAACTAATGTTTCAGTCAGTAAAGTTAGCACACGTTTAATGATAAACAAGCTAAAATTAGCTCTACGGCGAAGCACAAATTTCAATATATAAGATTTTTAATAATTTTAACAATAATATTTGGTCAAGGCTGACCGTTAAATACCCTACACCACATTGTCTAATACAATTCTTATTTTTTTTATTTTATTCTAATACACAAAAATTAAAGCTTGTTTCTATACGCATATTTTTCAAAAAGCGGACCGATCCGAACCATTTTCAATAGCGTTTGTCCTTAAGTCATAAAGCACGTCACGGTACCAAATTTCATCAAAATACCTCAAGAAATGCGACCTTTAACTTGAACACAAATTTACACGGACAGATATCAGACGGACAGACAGGCTTAAATCAATTCAGATTATGATTTTGAATCGATCGGTATAATAAACGGCGATGGAACTATCTTAAGCCCTTCTGCATGTTACATATGTCCGCACTAACTTAATATACCGTGTACCACAAGTGGTGTAGGATATAAATACTATTTCTAATTAATCGAATGAATCGAAGTTTGCTGAAATAGATCGCCCTTTTATTATATCGATTGAATCAAAGTTGATTCAGAGATTGTCTGTCGGTCCTTCTTTCTTTCGTTCTTTTGTGCTACCTGCAGGATGCAATTTTTTAGATATTTTGATTTGCGACGACCAACACTATTGAAAATAGTTCGGATACGACCACTTCATATGTAAAGGGCATTGTTTTGAAAAATGGCTAAATCAATAGCTGTATTAAGCGAAATGATGTAGAGAATTTAACGCTAGGCCGTGACTCACTGTGGTTATTTTTGGTTTTTTACAATCACAATCTACTACACATCTACCTACCTAACTAGTACGAAAGCCATTTATCATATATCAACCATGGCATAGAAAGTTTTGTCATCAGATTACTTTGATTATTGATTTGTGCACGTAAGTCTTCTTAATTTAATTTCATAAATTTTGATGGGATAGAATTTACTTGTAAAGGAAAGACTAGAAGATCAAAATAACAGATTAAGTTCAGTGAATGTGAATCATATCAACTCTTAATATTGACTTTTTACTTTTCTCACATTAAATATAATAAAATTAATAATAGAATTGTATTTGTCCAGTATCAAAGTTTTATGAGAAATTATTAAATAATTGCTATATTGTATTTAAAAATAAGTAAATATAAGATTAACATCCGGTTCACACATTTCTCCAATATCGGGCAAATGACCGAGCAGCGGTTTCTTTCAAAAACAAAAAAAAAAAAAAAAAATGATCTGAATATTAATCGTTATTCGTTATTCGTTATTCGTTCTTCTCAGTGCTATGCATAAAGAGAAATACAGGGCAAACAATGAAACACACCACCAAATAAGTTGTGCATACAGTTTTTGTTGCTTTTCACTTTTATTTATCTAAAGCAGCTAGTTTGCCTTGCATAAACCTATAAACCGCACCTAAAGCTATATTTTATAGATTAGAATTGAGCGAAACTAACGATAACAACAACAACATCAAGCGACTAAAACTAATTGTAAATACATGCAATATATTCGTATATCTAAAAACTTAATAATCGGCAGCTTTATAAGCAAAAGCAAGAGTGTTGTTCTTGTTACTCTTGTTGCTGTTGTTCTTGTTGTTGTTGTTTTCGTTGTCGTTGTCGTTGTCGTTGTCGTTGTTGTTATTATCGTTGCTTAAATGAAACTAATTTCAAAAAAAAGAAAAGAAGAAAAAAAAAAAAAAACAACAGCAAACAACTTAAAAACTAACACATACGCAAACCGGACCGTACATGAATGACATGAACTTTTGCAATTAATGCAAATAGGTAACTAGCTAGCAACAAAACGCACGTACAACTTAATATACATACCAACAAGTCAAACGGACACCCGCGCATATACTTTTTGCGCCTTTGATAAGCGCAATGAATGGATTTTTATATTGTATATGCATGTATGTAAATATGTACATATATATATATATATATTGTGTGCGTGTGTGTGTGTGTGTGTGTGTTTGTAAATGTATATGAATATTTGAACGTGTATGTATATAAGTAAACCCCTCTCCTCACCGCCGCCCCCTCCTCCCTCAACACTCCATTTTCGATTGCAGCTGCCAGTAATGATGATAATACATTTATTGCATGTTGAATTTGTCTATAGATGTAAACAGTATATAGATATGTATACATACATACATACATATTTATATATATATGTATATAAACACATAAATAGTCAACTTTATTACTTTGAAAATTGTGCATACATGTGTGTATGGGTGTGTGTGTGTGTGTGTGTGTGTGGTTGTATGTGTATGTGTGTGTGTTTTTTTTTTGTAAATACTGGATTCAGTTCAATTTGTTTCAATTATATTCAATTTAATTAATTTAACCAAACACAAGTTGCATTAAAAATTTTGCACTATACACTTACATGCAAACACATTCATACGCACATAAGTACATATTCTATTTCTGGCGTTCGTACATACGAGAGCTTATATAAAATCATTAACACTTTTCTATCTGTTTCTCTATAGTTGTTGCAGATGCTGTAAAGTGTCATCGGGGCAGACAGGAAGAAGAAGAGCAAAGTATAATAAAAATATGTGATAAACGTGCTTAAAAGAAATGATGTCAATTTTTTTGTATTTTTTTCTTTATTATTACCTTTTTTAAGTATGACAAATAGTTTTTCTAGCCATTGCAGTACTTCGAACACTGGCTAGTCAAGGCGATAATATTTCAATAGATTCTTCTATTAAAAGCAAAAGAAAATCTCGAAAAAAAAGTTCTCGAAAATTTCTTCTATCAACAGAAATTGCGGGTTTTAATAAATATCTTCTCTCTTTTTGGTACTTTGCATACTTTGATCGAAATCGATCTTTCGATGCATCTTTAGTTCGCGTTTTCAGTCTGCACTTACGGAGTTCATTTTTTTACAGATTCTTACACACTTAATAATATATAATTCATAAGCAGCAACATCATCATCACTGAGCTGAAAGGCAGCAACTAAGTAGGCGGGCTAATTTAAATAAATAAGTTTTAGGCATACGTTTCAGTTAATTAACAGACAGACAGAACTTTGATAGAATTTTTATGGAAAAGGTTTTTTTGATTAAAAATAAGTAAAATCTCTATACGGTGCGACATGGCCCAGCATTAAATTCCCTACAGCGCTCCGCTTAATATTGGTATGATGCGTTTTCTTAAAATAAAGTGTAACACGGGAAATAGTTGTGAAAGTGGTTCGATCGAATCATTTTCAATAGGGATTGCTCTTGGGCCAACGCAAAATATCTAAAAAATTGCCATATGTATGTTGAACCCAAGAATGTACGACGGGCAAAGGGACAGACAAGGTGTTTTTGGTATAATAAAAGTTGGATCTATTTCAAGTCCTTCTGGGTCTTGTATACATACGCACAAATTTGATATACATTTGTACCACAAGCGATTGTAGTCAATAAAAACAAAAAAATTCCTTATCATAAAATCCGCCTGAGTGGCCGAGTAAGCGAAGAATCTCCACTAAGAGCTCGACGGTCTTGGGTTCAAACCTTAAGTGCGGTAGAGTTTTGAATAAAGCCGATAGCCTCAGATGCTATTGCTTTAAGTGCTTTTAGTTTACTTAATAATAATAATAATAATAATAATGACGGTTATGATGAAGCAGCACAAGCGATATAAACCATGTTTTTATTTTCAATAAAGTAATTTTTGTTCTTTTGGATGAAGGTGATGAAGAGAATATCTGACATGTGGGACCATTTTCATAAATCGGATTTCGGTGATTTTATTATTTACATTTTCATCGTACATATATATATTTTTGACAAAATTTGTAACTGATATGATTAGAATGCATGCATAAACAAAACATATATATATACACATATAGTATATAAAATGTTTGTGTGTATTTTCCAAAACAAAAACGGGGTCACTTAAAATGTCGAAGTTTTCTTACAAGAAGCTTGTTACGATTTCAAATCTATGCTACGACATATCTCCAAGGGATTCACAAGCACAAGTACTAACAGAATATTATGCCTGGTGTCAAATTATTCATAGTTAACTTAAGCAATTTGATACTTTGAAATACGCAAACAACATTTTCCGAGAGGTGTTCGTAAGATGGAAAAGTTCAAATATGACTTAAAAATAAGCGAATGGAGGAAAATTGATTTAAAATTCCCGCCCAAATATAAACATTTTTTCATCATTGAGGGCGCGCTGCAGTCAGGCTCCCATCTCGACAAACTAATGCTTTCTCTTATGCTTGGATGTATTGTTTCGTCTCTCTGCACCTAGATAACGGATGCAATCAATTCGAAAAGTCATAAGTGAAATGAAAATAATTAGACTTGTGATCTTTCGATGAAATTGTGGGTGAGTGGGCGGGTATAATTAAAACTTGCATTTATTAACTGAAATTCGTTTAAGTCCCTCTCGCGCCCTTGCGCCCTTTCGCCCGTTCGCCCTTTTGAAGGCAACTTTTCGTAGCAATTTGTTGGCAATTATTTGTAGTTGATGTAGCTTTTGAGAGTAAGGAGGCATCTCGATAGGATCAGCATATAAAATCTCATGTAATGAATTAAGTATGAAGAAGCTATTGAGAGAACTTATTCTCGTTACTTCCGTTAAATTCTCGAAAAGAAAAAAGTTTGCATTTACCTGTGCGGTTCAATTTACCGAAATCTAACCGGAGCTTAGACAACAAAATCGTGAAATCTGTTGTTATAGCAATTTTTTAAATACAAAAAACATTTCTCCGATTTGAGTAGGAATGACGTGAAATATTACAAATTTTCATCCTAAGGTGAAAACAATGCGTACCGCAGGTCGGACCGTTGGCCCAAAAAAAAAAAAAAAAAGTTTAACCAAAATGTAACGAAAATCTGCGTGACTTGTCAGATTATGTTAAAAGTGTTTTGTTTAGAACGTACTACGGAAAGCTGAAATATGTTTACGTTGTCCATTTGGCAAAATGTTGCTATCAGAGCTAAGTGAGTTCCTCTATTGATCGAATAAACTCTCGTTGTGACATTTTTTATTTCCATCGAAATATCGACGAGGCATTCAGCGAGAGATCCGAATAGCAACTTATTGTTAAAATTGTTTGTCCTAACCTAGTAGTAATGTTATCTTTATGATCATAGGTCCCATTTTTGTTTTTTGTTTTCAATAATTTGCAAACACAGTTTCTAGCAATGAATCTATAAATCTTTACTTTCGAGAAGTTTTTTTATAATATATTTTCTCTGCTACTGTTACATATGCATATATATCTATATATATATATATATATAGGTGTGTGTTTGTGTGTGTGTGTGTGTGTGTGTGTGTGTATGTATGTAAGCATTTACAAAAATTGTACACGAAGGTCACTATGTGACTGGGTTGTTGCTACCGAGCACGCATATGTATTATAAGAAGTTGACGTTGTATGTTATTTTTGAATTATTGGTTGTTGTTAGTTTCATGTTGTTGTTCTTATTACTATTATTATTATTATTATTATTATTATTTTTATTGTTGTTGTTGTTTTGGTTTTTGTTGTATATTGAATGGCTAAGTAATGCTGTTGCAATGTCAGGCAGGGATTAACAACAAACACATGTTCTAGCATTCAAACACCCGTACTTTTGTGTACAATGATTACACATAGGCCTTTGTATGCACATGCAATACATATGCACATGTGCTGGATTATTGCACTATGGCTCTGTTTACCACATTAAAGGCAGATGTTAGAAATAGTTGCTTGTTACCTATGCTCATATGCTCACTTACATATAAAATGTGCAGCATATGCATATAAATCTAGCTGCTAGCATTCGATTATTTACGGTGATGTTTTTCTTTTTCTCCTATTTTTTATGGATGCTTTTCATACAGTCAGCAAACTACTGGTTGACTTTTCCACATTCACAGAGATTCCGCCACACCATAAAAAACAAAAAAAAAAAACGAAAAAAACAAAAAAATGATGAACAAAGAGGGTGAGAAAAGGAGAAGAAAAATATTAAAGAGAAGAGAAAGAAGAAAAGCAAAGCGTATAACGAAAACAAGCCACTGATCGATTAATATACATTCAAAACAAGATTTAGAGCAAAACTGGATTTTTCTTTCTGATTATTGTGGTTGTTGTTAATGTTGCTGTTGTCGCTGTTATTATTGTTCTTGTTGTTGTTGTTGTTGTTGTTGATTTTGTTGTTGTTTTTATTGGTACTTGGTGTTGTGGTTGCTGCTTCCATCCAGCTTATTTGCTTTGCTAGTCATGCTATGTGTGGATATTATGATGATGCATGGATCAGAGCAAGAGTACAGCGGTTGATGCTGCTGCCGTTGTTAGCCATGCGAACTGGACGGGAATTGGGGGTAAGAGCGGGGAAAATGTGCACCACATTCAAATGGAGAGTCGAGCAGTGTTAAAGTGTTGGCCTAGCTGATTGTTGCAGTTAATATGTTTGGCCTGTATGTTGTTGTGTTGATTTTAAATGCTGCCACTCCTTGCATAAAAAGGTTCAACGCTGTTATTCCTCTTTTTTTTTTTTGTTGCCTTTGCTTTTGTGGTTGTTTTATTATTATTATTGTGACTGTAGTGTTGTTTTTGGTGTTGCCGTTGCGAGTTGTCGATATTATTATTATTATTATTATTATTATTATTATCATCATCATGTTGTTGTTATTGTGTTGTTAAGGCGATTGACGACTATTCAGTGGCGAGAATAAACGAGCTCTCAACTCTCATACACACACACACACACACGTACGCACACTTATGTATGCAGTAATGCATTGCGCGCCGCGCAACCCTCTACCAATTTCTTGTCTAGATACCAAAGTAGAATCAAGAATAGAAGGAAACAGAACGCGAGACCAAACTTATGTTATATTAAGTTAACCAAAGCCGGTTTGGTGTGGCATTAATCGAAATCCAACAAAATATAACGAATGTATTGTATGGGTGTATATACCTATACTAATGGACGTACTGAGCGAACAAATGTCGGTATGGTAAAAAGATACGCAGAGACGGACATAGCAAATGGATAAATACAATAAATGAATGACGAAGTACCACTCAAGTGTTGCTTGTTGTTGGTTTTGTGAACTAGCTGCTCGAGTAAGGAAGGGAGCACAATAAGAATAAGGAGCAAGAAGCAATAAAAAAAGATTTTTACATTAAAGAATTTCAAAAGAACTTTAAATCATGGCAAGAAACTTGAACGCACACACACACACACACATATATATATATATATACATATACATACAAATACATAAACATACATGCACATACACACACACTCACACACACCCATATATAGTCCCACTTATAAACGACCTCATGTCTGATAGTTTTGTTGTATGATTACTTTTTTCGGTGTACATGCATACAATTTTATACATATATATATATATGCAGAAATCTTGAAATATAAAAGATTTTAATGCGAAATTGTGTGGAAATAATTTTATAGACATGTCTGATATGTTTGACATTAAGTTCATCCTTTCACTGGATCAATTTCTGTTTGAAATTGTTCCTCTTGTAGATCGCTTCCCAGAAATCTGTCTAGTTATACAACATGTAGATTATTTTTGAGATTATTTATGCAGTCATATGTGCGTATATAAAAATTTACAGGTTCAACGACAAAATCTTCTCTGGCATAAGTCTAAAGTAAACTTACGTTAAACCAAGTCAAGCTGCAGAATATGACTTGGTTTGACGGTCGTCGAAACTTCCTCATCTTGAACATGTATTAAGAAACTATTTATTGAAGCTCATAACAACAAAGAATGTTAAACGTCTGTTACGTGGTTCGTGAAAGCTCTATCCGCCTTTCCTTTACCGATTCTTTTTGAGCCTCGTCGATATATGTTATTAGACATATTTGGCCAAATCTTTTTTCTATCGCTTTACCGACGCATATAATTGTATGCACATCATTTTGTCATATGTATTTCTTAGACTTATCTTAATTGATAAGAAGAGCTTTATCTCAAGTTTTTCTCAAGACTTTTGTATTTCTTATGGTTACATACATATAAAGAGTGAAGATATTCAAAATTGTTGGCATTTCTTACTCCTAGAAACCTATAAAAATTTCCGAGTACATGATTGATAATAGAGCCAGGAATAAAAACTGCAAATTAATTCATGCGTGAAAATTTTTATTATCCCGTTTGCTATCCTTTTACCTATAATTGTGTTGTGGTTTGCACATTATTAAGATAGTCCCTCGAACGCAACGATTTTTATATTTCGATTGGCGAACAATGGAGTGCCTCGAGACAAAATTCAAGTTGATGGATAAATTTATTATCGCTTTGCTATAAAACAAACGATAGTACCGAATGAAGAGAATTGTTTGGCTATTGTCAGAATAATGATTTCTACTTATCGGTTATACGATTGAAAACCTTTGCAAGCCCAAAGCAGAGAAACGCTATGATTTTCTCTCTTAGTTTTACTTCTTCTTGTTTTTAGATAGTGTTTTCCACTATCCACCACATTCCACCTTCAATAAAGGAGCTTTCATATTAATATCGGAACTAGTAACTCGATCTGAATAAGAAAAAAAAAAATATTATTTAGAACTAAAACGAATGGTCATGTGATGTGTCTGCACATGTGAACAAAAAACTGTTAATACGAAAGTAATACGCATTCGTTTTTCTGCTTTATAACTCCCCTGTAAAGTGGTTTTTGGAAATTTACGCAAGTAACGAGGTATACTTTTACATCCCCTCAAGGTGTACTGTACCCTCAGACTGAGCATACTGACAATTTTTTCTGCGAAAATTTCTGGTTGCACCTTAAATGCTTAGTCGATAAGTATACCCTGTAAGTATAGCTTGTGAAAGTTCCACGAAGGGAGTTGGTTTACCTGCAAGATAGTTTCGTTTAGTTAGACTCCTTTCACCAGATTCTCATCTTTCTTCTTTCCATAGCATTTTATTATCTAAACAATTTCCTAAGAGATATTTTTCATTCACATAAGAACAACAATAATTTTGTTGTTAGCGAATTAAAACCAATGAATGGTAAACATTGGTCTTTACTTCTTTGAAAAAAAAAAAAAAAAAAAAAGCCCATCATAATGATCAACTTTTCGCAGCTGACAAGCACGTCAAGTTCAACGTTCATTTATTTAACCAGAAAGTATTACAATACCGTTACTTTTAAATACCGCTACTATGCTATACTATGCTACGCTATACATGCAAGGATGAGATGATGATTAGCAATGGTGGTAATGTTGGTAGTGGTTGTTTGGTGCATTGCCCCCATTTTTTTGTTTTTTTTTTTTTTTTTTTTTTTTTTTTTT
>CCAG010014983.1:0-30886 GCA_001077435.1 Glossina morsitans morsitans
GGTCTGCCATTCCTCTGTGACCACCCCTTCGTTTTTTTTTTTTTTTTTTTTTTTTTTTTTTTTTTTTTGTAAACCATTTGACCCTAGATTATGTGTCCATGATGAATTGTTGTTATGGTTGGCGTTTTTTTTTTTTTGCCTTTTCTTGATTTCGCCTTTTTGCAACTTTCAGAAAGTAATGACAAAATTGCTAACAATTCGACCCTAATTAGAGCATTTTACTCACATATAAACGTACACACATATATATATGTATATATATATATACACGTATATTTAACTCTTAAACTATGAATTAGACATTGACTATATTGGTATGCATGCATGCATGCATGTGAATAGTTATTATTGTTATACTATTGTTGTTAAAGACTGTTTTCTTATAAGAGAGCATGGAAAAGTTAAGTACACATAAATGTGCAATCATATATACTAAGAAAACTAGGAAGGTCCACATTAACTTAACTCTATATATTCTATGTGCACATGCAGATAATCAAGCCGACCGACAGACAGACTTGCATTATAAATGCACTTAGAGGAGTATGTACTAAAAGTCATTGTATGTAATCTCTTTTCTCTTATTGTTTTTGTTTTTGTTGTTGATGGTATTGTTGTTTTTTGTTGTTGTTGTGGTTGTTGTTGTTGTTGTTGTAACAGACAAAACAGGGATCAACAATAGCAACAGCAAGCAAGCAATAAGAAGGCGAAATAAAGGCAAAAGCAAACAGCAGCTGTATGGACAAAGTGCGGTCGAAGAGAGGGCGTGTTCATTAGTCACAATGTTGTTCTTACTGTATTGCCATTATAACTGGTGTTGTTGTTGTTGCTGTTGTTGTTGTTGCATTCGCTTTGAACGTACTTTAAACAAACGTACGAATAGCAGCAAAAAAAGCTAAAACTTTTTTATTAATTTTCAAAGAAAGAACGAATATATGCGAACGACGAGCATACAACGACAAATATAAACTGAAGAAATGAATATAAAACTCGATCGCAGTCAAGGAAAACCAACAAAAACAACAGCAACAACAACAACAAGAGCAACAAGAACAACAACAACAACAACAACAACAACTACTACTACTACTACTACTACTACAATAGCTATGAACATAATCGAGCTCTAAACAACATATGAGTATGAATACGCACACCACTACAGATATAGCACTACAAACACAGATACGAACACATATGCACGCATGCACACGTACACATATAGATATGTTGGCTAGTAACATAGATGAAGAGGGGGAGAAGTATCTTGAGAGACAGAGAGAGTGAGAGAGAGAAGGAGAGAGAGAGAGAGAGAGAGAGAGAGCTCTGTGCGCATATTATGTATATATTTATATAAATGGAAGTATGTGTATAAGCACATACATACAAGATATGAACCGTGGGAAAGAAGATTTGAAGACGTGGTTTTGTTTGTTTGTCTTATTTCGTCGTACGTCGTTCGTACGTTTTGTTTGCTTTGCTTGCTGTTTTCTACTATGCTTCACATATTATATCTCGTGGTGTATGTAGTTCGGCATTCATACCAAGTTATTTTAGTTTTCTTGCTTTCCGTGGTCTCTTCTTATATTTTTATGGTTTTATTTATTTTTTTTTTTGCCATGTTATTCTTCAATTCTGCTCATGCACACCATTTTTAAGAGTGGTTAGTAATATACTGTTGTTATTATTGAACGTACTGCGTTGTCATTCTTGCTGGATGTATGCGAGAGTTTACTTATGTTATGAGTTTAGTTATTCTTAATTTTATTGATGTTGTTGTTGTTACTTTTGTATCTATGTTTGCCTCTTTAAATTGTTTTAGTATTTTCCTTTATTTGTCTTTTTTTTTCTTCTCATTGGAAGAGTATAATAATAAAAGCGCTTGAAAAAGCATCTGATGGAGTTGTTTTATGATCCTTAACTGTTGTACGTATATAAGTGTACATAACATGTATACGTTGCGTTATATGTTTGTGTGGTTTGTGTGTATGCCATTAAAATGTTTTTCTTGTTATTTTCTTTCCGTTGGACATATCATCTTTTATTTATTTTCCTATCTACACATATGAATATCTAACTATCTATATATATATATACATATATACATATATATATACCTATATATATAGATTTGTATGCATATATTTATATGTATGTGTGTATGCACGTATATATGTATGTAAGTACGCAGATGTGTACAATCATAAGTATCTGTTGGTTCGCCTGAAAGTTATGTTTTAGGTGGTTGCGTCGTTTTTCTACTTCTGATCGTCTTTTTTATTATGTCTCGTACGTTTTCTGTGAGAAAGCGAAACAATTTGAGACACCATTTATTTACTCCGAAATGGGAGACAGAGAAACAAGTCTCGAGTTTTTTTACGTATGTATATATATATATATGTATATATGTGTATATATATGTATGTAGTCATAAAGCCGGTTTTTCACTCTACCAAACCACTAGGTTTTTTTTTTTGACTCTGCCGCTACCTGTTTTAAGTCCTATGTCTTTTCTGATAGTTTCTGTAAAAGAGAGAGAGAGAGAGCGATCTTACCCAGCCAACGATCCAATGAACGTAAACGTCATTATTACCAATTAATTTTGTGGTTCAAATATTTTGATGTTTTTCACTAGATTTATGACCTCTTCTTTGATTTCTTGGATTGAATATTAAAACCCTTAAATATTTCAATTAATGATGGAAAAGTATTTTATATATATATGTACATATATATGTATATAATATATACATATGCAAATTGATTGATTTTGAATTATGAAACATAAACGGAGGTGACCCTTGAGAAGAGAGAGGGGTCGACTTGTTTTACCAATAGTTGCTTTTTAAATACTGATGAAACTAAGCTTTGTAGTATAGTTGGTTGTTTTTTTATTTGCATTCCACTCAGATACCCATAGTTCAAGAACAATCACAATCTTCATGAAATAGGGTCCTTTCAGTGTTTGCACAGATTGTCTGCTCTCTGAGCTTAAATTTGCCACTTTTTTCCACAAGAAAGCAAGTGTCAAGTAAAAAATTGCTGCAGTTGCAGATATTGAAATAAATTTCTAAGCAATTAGAGCTTGTTTCTTTTTTAAGGTAGAAATTATCGAAATTTTTTGCTCCATTGCCAATTCTAAATGTTTATGTTTTGAAAATCATGATATCTTTTCCCTTGATCTTGAATAAAACCTTTCCCAATCTCTATATTTTTTGCAGGTTTCCAAGGTAAACATTGTGAACACAATATCGATGACTGTCCGGGAAATCAATGTCAAAATGGTGGCACTTGCATTGATGGTATTACTTCATATAGCTGTAGTTGTCCACCTAACTATACCGGAGAATATTGTCAAACTGATGTCGATGAATGTGCCATAATGTCGTCTGTGTGCAAGAATGGTGCAACATGCACTAACTCGCCGGGCTCCTACTCATGTATTTGTGTGAATGGTTGGAACGGTACCGATTGTAGTGAAAATATTGATGATTGTGCTACAGCCTCCTGTTTAAATGGTGCTACTTGTGTCGATGGAGTAGGTTCATTTTATTGTCGCTGTGCTCCTGGCAAAACTGGCCTGCTATGTCATTTGGATGATGCTTGTACTTCAAATCCTTGCCATGCCGATGCCATATGTGATACTAGTCCGATAAATGGTTCTTACACTTGTTCGTGTGCTGCAGGCTACAAAGGTGTTGACTGTTCAGAGGACATTGACGAGTGTGATCAGGGTTCGCCTTGTGAGCACAATGGAATTTGTGTGAATACACCCGGTTCTTTTATGTGTAATTGTTCACAAGGTTTTACAGGACCGCGTTGTGAAACGAACATCAATGAATGTGAATCTCATCCTTGTCAGAATGAGGGTAGCTGCTTGGATGATCCCGGCACGTTCCGTTGCGTTTGCATGCCTGGCTTCACTGGTACACAGTGCGAAATAGACATTGATGAATGCCAATCTAATCCTTGTTTAAATGATGGTATCTGTCGCGATATGATAAGCGGCTTTAAGTGCTCTTGTGCTTTTGGCTTTACCGGCTCGCGTTGTCAAATAAATATTGATGATTGCCATTCGCAGCCATGTCGTAACAATGGCATATGTCATGATTCTATTGGTGGTTATACGTGTGAATGTCCACCGGGTTATACGGGTCTGTCTTGCGAAATCAATATTAACGATTGCGATTCGAACCCTTGCCATCGCGGCAAATGCATTGACGGAGATAACTCTTTCAAGTGTGTTTGTGATCCCGGCTTTACTGGTTACTTGTGTCAAACGCAAATCAATGAATGTGAGTCTAACCCATGTCAATACGGTGGTCATTGTGTCGATCGCGTCGGTTCGTATATATGCCATTGCCTGCCTGGAACCTCGGGAAAGGATTGTGAAATTAATGTCAATGAATGTCATAGTAATCCTTGTAACAATGGAGCTACTTGCATTGATGGTATCAATAAATACACTTGCAATTGTGTTCCTGGTTTTACAGGAGTCCATTGTGAAATCAATATCAATGAATGTGCTTCGAATCCTTGTGCTAATAATGGAGTCTGCATGGATTTGGTTAACGGTTACAAGTGCGAATGTCCTAGAGGTTTTTACGATCCTCGTTGCTTAAGTGATGTTGACGAATGCGCTTCTAATCCATGTATTAATGGCGGTCGTTGCGAGGATGGCGTCAATGAATTTATTTGCCATTGTTTACCAGGTTATGGCGGCAAGCGTTGTGAGATTGACATTGATGAGTGCAGTTCAAATCCATGTCAACATGGCGGCATTTGCGTCGATGAGTTGAACGCTTTCAAATGTCAGTGTATGCCTGGTTATACGGGATATAAATGTGAAATTAATATTGATGACTGCGTCAATAATCCATGCGCTAATGGAGGCACTTGCATTGACAAAGTGAATGGTTACAAATGCGTTTGTAAGGTTCCGTATACGGGAGTTGATTGTGAATCGAAATTGGATCCTTGTGCCACCAATAGATGTCGCAATGACGCTATGTGCACACCATCTCCAAATTTTTTAGATTTCTCATGTACCTGCAAGCTTGGCTACACAGGACGTTATTGTGATGAGGACATAGATGAATGTAGCCTCTCCACGCCCTGTCGAAATGGAGCAACTTGTCTCAATCTTCCTGGATCCTACAGGTGCATATGCGCTAAAGGTTATGAAGGTCACGACTGCGCAATAAACACGGATGATTGTGCTTCATTTCCGTGCCAAAACGGTGGCACTTGTTTAGATGGTATAGGCGATTATTATTGCCTTTGTGTAGATGGTTTTGATGGTAAACATTGTGAAACGGACATCAATGAATGCTTAAGTATGCCTTGTCAAAACGGTGCTACGTGTCGTCAGTATGTGAATTCCTATACTTGTACCTGTCCGCTAGGTTTTTCGGGTATTAATTGTCAAACAAACGACGAAGATTGTACAGAAAGCTCTTGTATGAACGGAGGCACTTGTATAGACGGTATTAACAGTTATAATTGCTCTTGTTTGCCCGGTTTTACGGGTTCGAATTGTCAGTACAAGATTAATAAATGCGATTCTCAACCTTGTCAAAATGGCGCCACATGTCACGAAAATAATGACGAATACACATGTCACTGTTCGTACGGTTACACGGGAAAGCAATGTACGGACTATGTAGATTGGTGTACAAAATCACCTTGTGAAAATGGGGCGACTTGTACCCAAGTGAAAAATCAGTTTAGCTGCCGTTGCGCCCCCGGTTGGACTGGAAAGCTATGTGATGTAGAAATGGTATCATGTAGAGATGCTGCGCTACGTAAGGCAGTTCCCTTAGATCAACTCTGTAATAATGGAACTTGTAAAGAGCATGGCAACATTCACCGCTGCTACTGCAAACAGGGGTACACAGGAAGCTACTGTCAACAGGAAATCAATGAATGTGAGTCTCAGCCTTGTCTAAATGGCGGTACTTGCCGAGATTTGATAGGATCATATGCCTGTGTGTGTCGCAAAGGTTTTCAAGGACAGAATTGCGAATTAAATATCGATGACTGTTCTCCTAACCCCTGCCAAAATGGGGGCACTTGTCATGATCTCGTAAGCAATTTCACTTGCTCTTGTCCACCTGGTACTGCAGGTTTAATTTGTGAATTCAATAACAACGATTGCTCTCCGGGGGCATGTCACAATAACGGTACTTGCATTGATCGCGTTGGTGGATTTGAATGCGCGTGTCCCCCTGGTTTCGTTGGCTCGCGGTGTGAAGGTGATATTAATGAGTGCTTATCCAACCCATGCTCTAATGCTGGCACTTTAGATTGTGTCCAACTCGTAAATAATTATCATTGCAATTGTAAACCTGGATACATGGGTCGACACTGTGAAAATAAGGTTGATTTTTGCGCTAATTCGCCCTGCCAGAATGGCGGCAATTGCTCGCCTAAACAAGGAGGCCATCACTGCGTATGTGCAGGCGGCTTTTATGGAAAGAATTGCGAATTTTCTGGACATGATTGTGATTCGAATCCATGTCAAGCCGGCACATGTGTGATCGATGACGGTGGTGGATATCGTTGCAGATGTCCGCGCGGAACGGAAGGCCGCCATTGCGAAATAGATACAATGGATGAGTGTTCGCCGAATCCCTGCTTACAAGGCGCTGCTTGCGATAATCTTCTAGGAGACTTCGTTTGCTTCTGTCCTTCAAAATGGACTGGAAAACGTTGCGAGATTCATGATCCCAAGTATCCAGGTTGGGTATCGGATTCCAGTCGTGGAGCTTTAAATAAATACGCAAAGGACTTAGAATATCAACGAGAGGTGTGTGTAAAGAGAGGTTGCGAACAGAAAAAAGGCAATCACATATGTGACCAAGAATGCAATACTTATGCCTGTAATTTTGATGGAAATGATTGTTCATTGGGTATAAATCCTTGGGTGAATTGTACGGCTCCTATAGAATGTTGGCGTGTATTCATGGACGGCATTTGTAATGAAGAATGTAATGACGCCGCTTGTTTATATGACGGGCGCGACTGTGAAAAAAAGCTACAGCCATGCAATCCTGTTTACGATGCCTATTGCCAAAAGTACTATGCTAACGGTTTCTGTGATTACCTTTGTGACAACGCTGAGTGTAACTGGGATGGCCTTGACTGTGAAAATGAATCCGAGCAACCGAATTTAGCTGATGGTGCCATTTCTGTCGTGATGTTAATGGACTTAAAGCAATTTCGTGAGCAACAAGTAGTGTTTTTGCGAGAAATGGGTCATTTACTGCGTACTACAGTGCGAATCAAGAAAGATTCTATGGGCAACGACATGATATTTACTTGGAAAGGCTCATCGCAGCTAACAGACATTCAAAATACCGACTTTGCCCGCAGACACAAAATTTTGTTCACTGAACGTAATGGACAGACCGGCATACAAATATATTTAGAAATAGACAATCGCAAATGTACGGAATGCTTTAATCGGGCGGCTGAAGCTGCCGAATTTTTGGGAGCAATCGCATCAAAGTACACACTGTCGTCCAAATTTCCAATATATAGTGTGCGCGGTGTACAAAATCCCGGTGAAGACGTTGAAGAAACGCCAACAAATGTAAAATATGTTACTACAGGAGTTATACTGGTTGTATTGGCTTTTGCTCTATCTGGTGTACTAGTCACCACACAACGTAAGCGCGCTCATGGCATAACTTGGTTTCCTGAGGGATTTCGGACACCTGCTACTGCTATAAATCGACAAAGACGTCGACGTGATCCCAGCGGTCAGGAAATGCGAAATTTGAACAAAAATCCTTCAATAGCTTGTATGAGTAATGATGTAAATATGAATTCTGGACACATGGGACATGCTCCTCAATGGTCGGATGATGAGTCAGATATGCCCCAACCAAAACGTTTGCGAAATGATCATGGGGAGTACGCAAGTGATCATACTATGGTCACTGATTATGAAGAGGCCGACCAGCGCGTGTGGTCACAAGCGCATTTGGATGTTGCTGGTGTTAGATCCTCAATTATGACTCCACCTGCTCATCAGGATGGAAAACACGACGTAGATGCAAGGGGTCCCTGCGGTATGACTCCACTAATGGTAGCTGCAGTTCGTGGAGGTGGTATTGATAGCGGAGAAGATATTGAAAACAGCGATGATATTACAGGTCAGGTAATAGCCGAGCTTATAGCTCAAGGGGCTCAATTAAATGCAACTATGGATAAAAGTGGAGAAACTCCTTTGCATTTAGCGGCACGATATGCTCGAGCAGATGCTGCTAAGCGGTTGCTGGATGCTGGTGCTGATGCTAATTGTCAAGATAATACTGGACGTACTCCACTTCATGCTGCTGTAGGTGCAGATGCCGTAGGCGTGTTCCAAATACTAATACGTAATAGAGCCACAAATTTGAATGCTCGTATGCACGATGGTACCACACCATTAATTTTGGCTGTTAGACTTGCCATTGAGGATATGGTGGAAAAACTAATTACTGCCGATGCTGATATCAACGCTGCCGACAATACCGGGAGAACAGCTTTACATTGGGCTGCTTCTGTAAACAACATTGAAGCCCTGAATATACTTTTGATGCACCATGCGAACCGTGATGCGCAGACCGATAAAGACGAGACTCCATTGTTTTTGGCGGCCAAGGAAGGATCTTATGGATCATGTAAGGCTTTGTTGGACAATTTCGCTAATCGAGAAATCACTGATCATATGGATCGCCTACCACGTGATGTAGCGTTGGAACGTTTGCATAACGATATTGTAAGACTTTTGGATGAGCACGTGCCCCGTTCCCCGCAAATGATAGCTATGACACCACAAACAATGATTGCGTCTCCACCACCCGGAAGTCAAGCACAAATGATCACACAACCCACTGTAATTACTGCGGGGAAGCAACCATCACAGGCAGCGAAAAACAAGGCTGCCAAGAAAGCAAAGCTTCTGGAAGGAAATCCCGAAGGATTATTAGACGGTGGTGGCAGCTTACGTCGAAAACCGAGCTCAAAAAAGGGTTTAGGAGTGGGCGGGGCGGCATCAAAAAAAGGAAATGCGAACAACCTTACGGCGTCTCAACTGATGAATGGCTTGGCTGGTGGCCCAGCGGCACAGGACCCGGTGTCGGCGGAGAACCAACAGCAACATTTGCTGGAAGCTGCCCTCAGCTCGGTGGACTCACCACCGCCAACTGCGCTGACAAGTCAGCCGAGCCCGTACGACACGTCGTCGATGTATTCAAACGCTATGACAGCGGTGACCAACCATCACGGCGATCTGCTGGGGACTGGAAACAGCAGCAACACCAAACAGCCTCCGAGCTATGAGGATTGTGTCAAGGTACATTTTTTTGAAATTACCTATTAAGATCTGTTACAACTATTCTAATCTGTTATTTTTGCTTAAATAGAACACGCAATCCCTGCAATCGCTCGTACCACAACCAAGTCACGACATAATTAAACTCGAAAATTATGGATACTCAATGGGTTCGCCATTTCACCAGGAATTAATGAATAACGGACAATCGGGTAATAATAGCGCTCCAAATTCTGGAAATGTTATAGGTGGGCATGAACAAGGTTTGTCGCCACCTTACTCAAATCAATCACCGCATTCAGTGCAAAGTAATTTGGCTCTATCGCCACATGCCTATTTAGGTAAGTAATAAATTATCAGAATAATTTTTTTAAATATGAACAAAATGAACAAAATTGTGGGTTTTTTTGATAGGTTCACCGTCTCCTGCCAAGTCACGCCCCAGCCTACCAACATCACCTACACATATGCAAGCCATGCGACATGCCACACAGCAGAAACAATTTTGTGGTAGCAATCTAAATACTCTGCTTGGCGGAAGTAGTGCTTCCAATGGTGTTAATCAAAACTCACCGAATAGCATGAGCTTTCAAACGTCAAGTAGTCAAAGCTCGCCCGTTAACTTAGGTATAATTTCACCAACTGGTAGTGATATGGGAATTATGTTGACAACACAACAACAAATACAACAACAGCAGCAGCAGCAACAACAACAACAACAGCAGTTGCAACAGCAGCAGCAACAACAACACCAACAAAATAACAATAAAAGTAGTGCAATATTGCAAACAATGCAACAGCAACATCATCACCAACAGCAGCAACAACAGCAGCAGCAGCAACAACAATTAGGGGGAGGCAATGCAGGGAGTAATATAGAATTTAGTTCAGCGGGCTTGGACTTGAATAGTTTTTGTGGATCACCGGGTAAGTGCGAATTTTAATTAAAAGTAAACGCAGAATAATAATTAAATACATCATAGAGTCGTCTAATAATTAAAGTTTTATTCATTTATTGATTTATTTATTTACTTGCTTTTTTGTTTTGCTACGTAGACTCATTTCATTCCGGGCAAATGAATCCGCCTTCAATACAGAGTTCAATGTCGGCTAGTTCACCGTCTGCAGCCAATATGTTGTCGCCGTCATCTCAACAAAATCAGGCCTTTTATCAGTACCTGACCCCGCCCAGTCAACATTCGGGCAGTCATACACCGCAACATATGGTCCAAACACTAGATAATTTTCCCACACCATCGCCCGAATCGCCCGGTCATTGGTCCAGCTCTTCACCTCGCTCCGATTGGTCGGAGGGTGTACAGTCACCCGGTGCCAATAATTTATACATTTCAGGCGGTCATCAGGCCAACAAAGGCTCTGAGGCAATTTACATTTGACAATGAAGGTAAAAGGGAGTCAGCTCAACGAAAGAACGAGAGAAATAGAGAGAGTAAGCCAAGGAGCTCTCCCATAACATTAACGATGTAGAAGCCGAGTGCATTCGAATGAATAAAACTGCATGCAAAGAGACTTACTAATAACTCTGTAGAAAATATGTAATACTTAATAACTGTAAACTATAAGATGTAACGACTTTTTATCTTTAATATATAATGTAATCAATAGTCTGTTTCAAAAAGTACTCGCCCTCCAAATTCAAAACAACAGCCATAAAGATTAAGCTCCAACTCTGATAATAATTTCACAGAACAAAATTAATTTGGTGGCATATTATGTAAAAATCGAAACTGATTAAATTGTAATTTATTTTTAAAAAAAAAAAAACTTATTTTATTATTATTTTTTATTTTATTTTAATATGTAGACGACTTAAAAAAACAATTACATCAGCTAAATTATGAAACTCATCAAGAATCTCTCTACCTTACATTAACACACACCCAAACAAAATTAATGCATAAATGAAATTTTTAAAAAGCAATCTCAAGCACGTCCTTCAATTCCCATTAGAAAGGAGAGAAAAGGACATAATAACTAGTTTAAGTTTTTCTTCTTGTAAGTTTAGCTTTAACTTTACTAATTTGAATTGCTTTTCTTATTAAACGATGTTGATAACAGAACAGAATTGATTGACATCTTACTTGATCCCACATCTCTACCGGATTTGCGATCGGTCTTCTTGTACACAAATTCTTGAGCACCAATTTTTAATAAATAAAAAGCAAAAAAAAAACTGTAGAAGACAAATTTTTCAAATTTTTAATAGTTTAGCTTACTTATAGATATATATTTTCCTTTTTCCCCTTGTTTGTAAATTAGTAAGTAAGTCTAGCTATGATACGAGTAATGAATAGTATAAATAAGTTTTGAAATTAGTTAATAAAAAGGAAAAGAAATCTATTGCTTCCAACTCATACCGTAAGTGAAAAAAAAAAACAAAAACAAAAACAAAGAAAAAAAAAAGGATCGATCATATAGTTTCTAAATGTTTGCTAGAAAGCTATGTACGATCAATAAACTGAATAATAAAAGCAAACGCGGACATTTATTATTATTACGATATTCTTATAAGTTTTTTTCTCTTGTGTAAAAAGTATCTCACATATTGTTAAGTTGTTGTCCTTCCTCAAATAAGCAGTGCCCAAAATAGGTAATCTCCTTTCGTTTATTTTGTACTTTGTATTTTTTTTTATTTTTTTCTTTTTTTTTTTTAAATCATGTAACCATTGTAAAATTGCATATTCTTTTCTTTTAATTTGATTTTTATTTACTTTCCCTTCTTCAGATTTTATTTTACTTTAATAAATTTTTGTTTTCATTGCTTTTTTGTCTAGTTAAGCCAACCAGTTGATTCATGTAAGTTAAAAAAAAAAAAAAAAACAATAATTACATAAACAATATTTTTTAAACATGTCTAAGTGCTAAATTTTCTATTTAAATTAATTAGTTTTTAGTTGAAAAAAAAAAGAAAAGAAAAAAAAAAACAGAAGATACATTATACATTATTTATATACATATATGCAACATACATATAAAAAAAAGGATAAAGAATTCAGTAAAAATTACCCAGAATAATCCGTAAGGTTAGTTTTGTGTCAAATTTGTCTCTATATAAAAATATTTCATTTAATTTTCTTTTCTTATGCTTTACTTTTTTGCTTACATTTATTTTTCTACGTGTGTGAACAGTATATTATATACTGAAAATAAATTCAATTTATAATTATTGTTTATAAAAAAAAAAAAAAAAAAAAAAATTGTTCCGGAGTTCTTTATTCCACTAGAGGATTAGAAGCACTTTTTTCTTTCTAAAAAGGATATCCTATTTTTCAAAAATCAAGACAACAGCGTTTTCCTGTCTACAATTTGCAGTTTCTCGTTATAAATTTTTGATACGCATCAATTTCTTATGTGCAACGTTTGCCTTCAAGCGAACATCCTTTCACTTGATCGGCAACGTCATCGGCGGTTAAGCGTATTATGTATATTTCAAACCACATTCTTCGTGATTTACTAGCGCATTTCTGAAAATGAAAAATTCCGTCCTTATGTACATACGAATTTTCGATAATTGTGCGAAATAGTTTTACTTATTTTAGAATTTAATCTAACGGGATTGCTAAGCAAAGCATTCGAAATCAAGTTTGTTTGTAACGTAGAACCATAGACATGACAAATGACTAGGGTGGTAAAAGCCCACCGAAACAGAATAATAATAAGTTGATTATTTTAATTAATCAAACGTTTCAATTTTGGACTTTCACAAGTGACGAAGTATGGCAGTCGGTGCATGGCATCAAATCAAACGCTGTCGGTCATGGCTATATCAATATCAAATTTTTATGCCAATAACTGAAGGATGAGGGATATATTCATTTTATAAAAACGCTTGCAACGCCTGGAGAGACGCTCTAAAGACCCCACAAAGTATATATATTCTTGATCAGCATCAAATTCTGAATCGATTGAATAAGCATTTCCGTCGAAGCTAGCAACTTTAAATTTGGTAGAAACATTGGAAGTTCTTAGGTTGATATTGAAAATGGCCAAATCGCTGGAAGGGCACGCTTTCAGTGCCACGCAAATTGGGAATCTCTGTTTTCTAAATGGAAAAAAAATTTGTCTTTCACATTGCTCACAAACTATAGCAGAAAAACGTATAAAAATTTGAACGCATATTCTGTGGGCCATGCTGTGGTACGTCTTAAAAAATGGAAAGAAATCGGCCACGATTTTCCAGCTTTGTAGAGTATCACAATTTATTTATTTTTTTTTTTCAAAACCTTTATAACACACAAAAGCAAGACTGAAAACTCCCATAAAGTATATAAATTCTTCGACAATTTCAAATTTGAAATGCACCTAAACATGTCCGTCTGTTCATCTACCCAACCATATAGAATCTGTGGTAATCATTCTCCCATTAGCGTAAGTAAACATATTGGCTAGAAATTTGCAAAACAATTTGGAAGTGACCTAAATTTTTCAAACGACACGCCTACAATGCACATACGCGTATACCCGCAAAAAGTTTTATTTTGAAAATAGAAAAAATCTGCCGGGTTCACTCT
Organism: Glossina morsitans morsitans; assembly: GCA_001077435.1. Lineage (NCBI taxonomy): Eukaryota > Metazoa > Arthropoda > Insecta > Diptera > Glossinidae > Glossina > Glossina morsitans. Next base: position 13,855 of record CCAG010014983.1, read on the forward strand.
ATACTGCAGAGGATGAAAATTTAATTCTTTTAATTTTTTGATCTTTTTTAGGATAACGGTTATAGGTACAAAAGATTCCGTCACGACCGAATATAATTTTATTGCTTGTTAAAACTAATTTTTCTCTATATTACTCTACCCTTGATTCATGTTCTAGATCAAATCATAACAACCTCTTCGTTGGGGAGTTCGAAAACGGCAATAATTACTCCTATTGGGAAATCGTCAATTCTTCCTGAAAACTTCCACCAATAAGGTTGCCCTTGTCCACGACGAGTTCACTTATGCTAATCCATCTGGATACGAAGTGGGGAATAGCTGTAACGCGGCGATTCTTAAATTTTTAGGGGGCATTTGCCAGAAGTATGACATGGGGAGGTTGACTTTTCTTCTAATAACTGATTTTTATAAAGCTTTTGATAGTGTTGTCCACAATTTATTGTTACAAAAGCCTGAATATTACTTCGATTGCGATTAATCTGATCAAGTCTTATTTGGCGCATCGGTATGGTTGTTTGTAATTTTTACTCTGAACTGAAAGCGAGCACTTCTGATGTGCCGCAAAGGTTCGTTTTGCTGCCTACCTTAGTTAGTTTGTATCTTTATTCACTGTTTGGTTGCCAGTTGGCACAATTGTCGTTTTTATTTATCTGTTGATGATACACAGATCCATCCCTCATGCTCACACGGAATGTGGATGAGTCCAGTGTATCAATGAAGATTGGTATGGCATTGCTTTCTGGTCTGATTCCAACAACTTAATGTTCAAAACTAGCAAGACTACAGCCATTGCTATTTTGCCGGTCGGCTGCGAATTCAATTCCTTGGCATCTGATTAGAAGTTTGAAGAAGAGATTGAGGTTGTTGTTGTGGCCTGCAAGCTTGGGCTTAAGCTCAACTCTCGCTTGACTGCTGAAGGCCCTGCTAATTTCACGGTAATGCGTATCCATAACATTCTGAGGACAGTATAGGTTTGCTCATTTTATGTTCCTACCGTCACTAAATTGAACCTGATCAAATGTCTCGTCTTGCTGGTTAGATCGATTTTTTAGATATGTTTTTAATAAATGTAAATGTGAAAGAATATCACAGTTTTCGCTCAAGGTTTTAGATTCTGACCTACAAACGTACTTTAAAATCGGAAATCTACTCTTTCTCCATAAGCTCATCCGTATTTGAACAACAGGCTATTTGTAGGAGAAAATGTTCTTTGCTAAATCTGTAAGTAAGTATAAGTAAGTGTTTATCCTCATTAAGGCTATTCTTTGTTAAGGCTGTACAGTAAAGTGGAACTCGTTACCACTTCGTATTAAAGTGATTGTTAGGGGGATGAGAGGGTTCCAAAGGGCTCATTCACGCTTTCTGCAATTACTAATTGCCAATCTGTACCAATATCTTCAATCCAATACTTCCATCCAATACAGTATAACATAATTATTATCCATATCTACATATTATCGTTGTTCACAGCTAATGCCACAAGAGACTTTGTATTATTTATAATAGTAATTATTATCACATAGTTATATTGTTATTAATAATTATTATTATTAATTAATAAACTAATTTAAACTAAGCTATACAATCTTTACGTTCAGATCTAGTGGCGAAAGATAATGTAAACAACAAAAGCCAGATGTAAAGATTGCATCTAGGTTAACTTAGGATAATCATTGTAATCTGACAATTAGCATGATCTTAAATGAAAGACTAGGATTTTTACACACTTGCTGAAAGGTACCCAACCTTTAAGTTCTTACCTTCGTCATTACCTCCTCTTTGTGTCTAATTCGATGTGCATCATGCGCCCAAAAGGTATATATAGAATGTTTTTCAGATGTGACCCCTTCACATTCGTCCAAAAGCACGCTCTTAGCCTCGCAATTTTCCTATAAACGCAATCTGCTATCTCAAATCTTTCTTCTTCGCAGTCAACTAATATTTTTACTTTCGTAAATTTCCCTTCCGAATAATCCATTACGACCATGATCTCGTAATATTTTTTATATGAATTCGCTCACAATTAACAGTAAAATATATGTTAATAACGCGGACCATTTATATATAGTTTGCCAACATTGGTGATGGTTTTCAGTAATTGGATTCCATAATATGGTCGAGAGGCCATTTCGTTGACAACGTTATCATAATTCAACGCCACAAAGCGGCCGCGGTGACATTCTATTCAGGGAATTAGCGCTTGGTCCGTAAATTCATTTTCCATGTTCTCTTCATTTCCCTGTTGTCGCTTCCTCTTGGCAAAGGAACATTATGAAGTTTTTACTCTTCCAAGGTGTTGGCAAAAGAACTAAATTAGATGTCAAGACGCTTACGACATAAAAATAAAGGGGCTCTTTACAGAAATTTGAAGTAAATAATGCAAACCGACTATATTTCATAGTATTAGACCGTCGTCAGTACCTTAAAATGTAGAACATCTGTATTATAGGATATTCTGACGGAACTTCAAATTTATATCTGTAAAGGATAATTCGCATGTTATTGACAAAAATATCTTAAAAATCCCTAACCTCGTTTCACTTTATCCACCTGTTAGTGACTCACTTAGCCTGTGTATTGTCAAACTCTAAACTCAAACTAAGCAGATAAATCAACACTACGCGAGCATGCATAAGCAAATGATAAAAATGCTATATGCGAGCATTTCTCGATGTATATTTCTACGTGTTTGACTGCTCTTCAGTGCAGATGGCCGTCACTTTTCAATTTCAATCAACCTCGTATTTCTCCTTAAATACAAATAAAAATCAACATATTTTTTAAATTTTGTATTTCCTTGGAAATCCTTCCAATATATTAGACAATTTATAAACACGATCTGCGTTATATTCGTCAAACATAATTTCCTTTCATCTTCAGGAACTCCACTCATTCATAATACACGAGTACAATTAACTCTCGATATTTCAAGCATGTACATATATTGCATTATTTGAAGTTCTAAAGCGAACGCCAATATTAATATATCTTCAACCTTTAGTCATGCTGCGTATAAAAGTGAAGATAACAATAAAAATTGCTTTGCAATTGGAAATTTTTAAGAGAACTAACTATCTTACCATAAATAATTTTAGACGGTATTACGATTCTTTCGCTAATAAAATTTGTGAAAATTCTTATTTCTTTTGCAACGAATATCGAAAACATTTCCACGTGCTTGCTTTCGAATTGCTAGATCTCGACTTATTCATTTTACTATTATATTTCGAATATATCGCAATGCCTCGATCCGAATCAATTGAAATAATGACAACGTTTTAATTTGAATAGTGGTTTCAATATCTTAGGATGTAGATTAAAAGAATTTCTTGCATTTTTCTGGTTTTAAAACCCATCATGAATGCATCTGTATTAAGCTTTCAATTTACATATATATATTTGCGTGTGTATAAAACGCACGCCCATACACGGCGATGATTCTAACATTGAAATTAATTTTAAATTAATTTTACGTAAAATTAAAACAATTTTGTACGTTTAAAAATTTGCTAAAATTATTAATGTGTACATGTAAATCACCGTTCTCGTCCATCCATAGTCGTCCCTCAAACTCATATAAGAATTTCAAAATGCTTAATTTATAACCGCTATGCGATATTTTATACTAAATGGAAAGTGTTATTCTCAATAACCCTCGACTATATTGCTTTTTTGTCCATTGCGGCAGAAGGTAGTTTCATGCTTCCGTCTTCGCTGGATTTTTTAGAATTTGCAACTTGTTCTGTTAATGGTTTTTTAGCACCCGAATATGCACAAATGCCACCCTTGCATTGAAATGGGAATTCCGGCGCTGCCTTTATTACGTTACCATCGGCATCCTTCTTTTCCCATGGATTCCAGTATCGTAACAAAATAGGTTGAAAGAATCTATGCCATATGTACAACAGTACCGGTATAATAAAACAAGGCACACAAACCATGTCGATACGAAGAGAAAGCCAAAGAAAAAAAAACTTCTACGATAATTCTTTAAAAAGGAAAAAATCCAAATTCTACTTCTCTCAAATGAAAATTTTTTTTTGTGATAGGCAAAACAGCTGTTTGTAAAAATTTTTATTATAACTGATTTCACCTCTAGTTAAAAGTTATCGGTTCTCATTGACGGCTTATGTACATAAACGATAGTTCGCATTAATATTTGTATAAGTTGTTGCAAATATTACATAGCGCAAAAAACAATTTGAAATTTGGCAACACATGATACGTATTAGTTATGAACGTTATCTAGATGCTGAGTGTGAAAATAATCGCAGGCGACACCGCCATAGTTTACAGCAACTTTCACCATTATCATATGCTTGCTCAAATGAATGCGACCGGAAGGTGCATATATATTGAATTTATTACCTTTGCAAAGCAAGGTACAGTTCGCAGTTTTCTTGAGTTGAGCCATTCTTGTTAACCGTTCAGTCGTTACCTACGTACAGTCCTTCTCATTTGGCAGGCTTTGAAATTTAAGCTTAACCAGAATTTTTATAAAGATTTTCAGATACATCAAACTTCAAAAATAGCTTAACTTTTTGTTAGACATAGCCAGCATTGCCAAGCTTTAAAATTTAAGTTGAAACAATGAAAACAATGAGTGTTCATGTAAAGGAATTTGTAGGCATATCAGGCTTGGAAAGACGGTTAGCTTTTTAAAATCTTGCTAATCAACTACGGCATTCATTTCTTTAACATTAATTTTTAAAAATATGTTAAAATAAATTCACTCTCCAACAAAATGGATACTCGCAAAGATGATAATGGTGGTAAAACTAAATGATAAACTAGAAAACCTTGTGTTAGCTCGTATAAACCGTATAAACCAATTAATTTATTGATAACAATCTCTAGATTATTTGAAATGATATATCGATAATCGATAATGTACACAGAAACGCTATTGCCAGCACCATCATTTTTTAGAAAAATTCGGGAATTACCATTCAAAGTTGCAATAAATCGTACAGCCCACTCTCCATGTACTCTCCTGTTCTTAATGTGAATGGAATGTAGCGAGACCAAGCTAAGAAAGTTGGCATCTCTATCAGCTGATATGTTTCGGCAAATGAAAAAGAAGAAAAAGGCTTACTCGCAAAAGAGATCACGTTTCTGATTACCAAGGGAGGAACTCTAAATAAAATCTATAAAATGAGGAGTAAAACCACGATGGTCAAGGCCTTATAATTTACATAAAGAACCATAATGATTTGCCAATTCCCACAAAGATTCGTAAAGACTTGAAGATCCGCCCCGAAAAACGGATGAAAGTTGCATTGCACGATAAAGTTAGGAAAAACTTGTTTTTAATACCGGGATATAACGGCACGCTCCAACGATCTGAAATGTTTGAATGAAGTTCAAAAATATTTCATTTAATGAGAGTACCCACAAAACCCACATTGTTGATACTACGAGTGATGTTTTTCAAACGTTTACAGGTTACAAGAAAACTGTTTTAAGATGTACTGAATTCTCGAAACCATTCGACGCAAACGATCAAAATTTATTGGTTAATTAAAGGGTTTAGGGTTCCCTATTAATATGATGCCATGGCTTCGCAGTTATTTTACTGGTCGTTGCCGAAACGGACTTTCTAACTGTTTTCTTCGCGATATTCCCGTTTCATCTGGTGTTTCTCAAGACGGCCATCTTGAGCCTACTCTTTTCACTCTGTAATTGGCACTAGAATCCTAATTGGCGCGAGGTAACCCTAATAACCAGATACGGATGTAAATTTCAAAGCTTGGCAATATTTTCTTATTGTTAAATTAAAAGTAAATTTTACTCTCAGAAAAGTCAAAACGGGTCTCAATAAGTATGTAAAGTAAAGACATCAGCAAAGCAAAAATTTCTTATTTTCTTTCTCGTTCTCATCGGATTCGGTCTTGTTTGGTGATTGTTGTGAACCGTATTTTTTTATTTTTTTTTTATTTTGCGTTTCCAACAATTTCATTTTTTCTCTTATCTGTGTGTGGGTTTTGTAAATTACTAATGTGATAAAATCAAAGGTGAAGATAGAATCGAAATGATGGATAAAGGTATGATTGATGGATTTCAACTAACGTTGCCGAAGTAGCGAAAACCGAGTTGTTTTGTGTACTCCGTAAAGACGAATTTTCCCAAATTTTTTAGAAAAAGGAAGCGATCAACGATAACAATATTCAAGCCAAAGAAAAGTATTGAATATATCAAATCGTAAAATAATAATTGTAAGATAAAAGCGAAAAATTGACGAAGATCTGCAGAGAGAGCAACAATGTGGAGTCCAACACATATTAAAGTGACAAGTACGTATATGTATGTAATAGAAATGGAGTAGCCATAATGTCAGGGAATATTTCAATAGCACATATATGCATAAACTTTATGCATTTTTTTTTTACAATTCTATTCAAACCAAATTTCTGAAGATGAATAATGAACGCATAACGCATATAGACTCCACCTTAACGAGAGTTTTTGTTTTGTGGTTGCTGATTAAATTATGTGCTTTTCTGCTATTGTTAAGTGGTTAAATCGATCAATACAATTTATGCCAGTAATTTATGGTAGTGTCAAGAAACTAAAGAGGGCGTTTTGAAAAATTTCCTTCTTGCTCTTTAGGGATTTATTTTTATTTAAAAAAAAATTGCCTACATTTTTTTCACTTATATATAAACGTTTGAAAAATGAATGGTCAAATGGCCCTCAAAAGGTAAACCGCGCCCAAGTTTCTTATGATATTTACGTACTCGTAACAAAAGTTTATTTCGAAAAAAAAAGTGAACTTTTTGAAGGCCTAATATTTGTTTAATAGTAGCTATGACAATGTTGATTATAACAGATAACTAACTGGAAAGAAAAGCAACGGTTTTCTTTTCATCTTTATGGTTTTTTGCTGTCTTTGTTTGGTGTGCCGAAACAAAGCTGAATATTCTGAATTTTTTTAACACATAAAAGTCTTTTTTCCTATTTTATTTATTATTAACACCTTATGTACTGCATTCTCTATTAAGCGCATACATGAACAATTAGCATATATACATACGTACCTACACAATAAAAGCAAGTGAAGCCATCATCTGTATTATGCTTAACCCAAAAAAAGCAAACAACAACATCAGTAATAACAATAATAATAACAATAACAGCGAATTACGCCAAACGTAACATTTCCAGGTGGATCGGAATGTCAATACATAAGTAACGAGTTACGATTAATGTTTACTTTTTTGTGGTATCCTGCACTTATTAGTATTATTATTATCATTACTATTTTAGTATATTATATGCTTTTATATAGTTCTTACACTCTTGTCTGGTCTGCCGTTTTATTAGATTTTTATGCCCATAATAGTGATTAGTGGGTCGATTGACCGGCTATGTACTAAGCATTGATGCCAAGACTTGAAGAATGATAATAAACACATGTTTTCGCTATTGCGTTATACAATTGCAATTTCTACCTGTATGCTACGTCAATAACAGGTTACTCTTAACTAGTTTTATGTAAAAAAAAATTGTTTCCTTTTTCCCAACAATCAAATAACCACTAGTTTGGTGAATCTTCTGTCTTAAATAGAAAAATAAAAAAAAAAACCTATGATGAGGGAGAGGGAGAATGAGTAGGAGATTGGGAGAAAAGAATTAAATTTGGGACTGTTTTTGATGTCTCACATATTACTCACAGTATCTAATGAACCATCATTTTTTTTTTTTAGCGCCATCACTAAAAAATGTTTTGTACAATGTTGTTAATCGTTCTCTGTGTTCAAAAATAGAGAGCATGGACACCTGCTAAAGCGAATATGTGTGTTATTATATACTAAGTGCTTGAATGTATTTTGATCATTTTATCACTTGGAAAAAGGCCTTTGTTGAGAAACATTGGTACAATGTATATCAATAAATATATTTTCCATCATTTTCCATAACTTTTTTCCATGTTTCTGGCAATATGACGATATCGTGTCGAAAGAATGACATTGCTTTGGCACAATCTACATGCTAGCCAAGCCATGCTACATAGATTTGAATAAGTGATAATCAGAAGGTACTATGTCTGGTTAGCACGTTAGGTGCGACAGGATTTCCTATTCGAGTTGCAACAGTATGTACTTGGCAACTTATGTGACCGAGCGTTGGCATGCAAGAAGATGGCTTTGTATCTGTCTGTCTGCTATTATTGGTCTTTTTTGCGACAATGTCATTCAATTTGTTCAGTTGACGTCGGTAGACGTCTACAGTAATACACTGCATCTTCTCGATCCCGTCATATGCATAGCAAAAGCTTATGGCCATAAATATTCCGCTCCGGTGTCGATGTGGATGGCTCGCCTGGACTAACCTATGACTTTTTGCGCTTGGTCCCATAACACAAACAAACCCAGATGTTGAAACGCTTCGGAATGGCATTTTCAGTCAATTCGTGTGATAGCCATATTCCTCTCCTATTTAGAAACAGTTGCTTCATTAACTGCTTTTTTGAGAGTTTTAGCTGGAATTTCGTCTATTAAGTCTTGCTATTCATTGTCGTTGAACTAAGTATCCTAAAGACAGTTTAAAGTTTGTCTTACGCAAAATTTAATCGTAGTTATTCACTAAGCTGTGACATTTTATTGTGCATGGAAACGGTCCTGGTATGCATTTGTCTAAGTTGTATTTTAAATTGATTTAAATGTAGATTTTTTAACAAAAGTTTGAACAACGTTGTTCACCTTAACAGTTATTGTTACGGTGTGTTTTGGAGTGGCAACAATTTCGTTGTCAGACACCATTTTGATCTTCTTCTTTCATTTTCATTAAATGGTACATAGTGTAGTTTTTCATGTTCGATTATTTTCATCGCAATTTTATTATTAAGGTGTGATTGGTTTAATAATTTTACCGACACTAGAGATTTCAGTGATTTCCAAAAATGAACGACCAACCTTTTTCAAAATTTCACTGTCACGCGTTCCGCGCCCTCCCAATCGAGCGACGGACCGTCCCTGTCTAACGTGCAAAGCGCAATTCGAAATTGGCTCTCAACGATCAGTTACGAGGTACAATTCAGCTAATCAAGAACAGGGACAGATAGAGTATTAAATTACAAAACTTTTCTGTAAAAGAAAGTAATGCTTTTAATCATTTAGTCGAAATCAGATACTTTTGTGTAACGGAATAATATATTATATTAATATAGTCAAAAGGTGAGACAATCGGAGTTTGTAACGGATAAAGGCGTGTGTCATTGCAACGCTTGTTGCTTCATTAGCAATGATGGGTGTTTTCCCTTTTCACCGTCTAACAAGCATCCCACACAGATGGTTATATTGAAGAAATATGGGCGTGGGGGCAGATGGGCGATCGAAACTTTCCTACCGGACGGGCTGATGTTATGCCCTGGGTTATTTTACACCCTGTCCTCTACATGCTCGACTTTATGATAGCAGCCAAAGTCACTGAGGTTATAGTTCTCATTATGTTGACTGCATAATCTTCAGATAGTGTCATTGTTAACCCAGTTTATTCTGTAGCGATTTATATCGAGTAGTCGTAAGAGCCTTGAAATTCTCTGCGGAACATTTATATTTATTTTAGATAATAACTCGGCAAGCCCGAGTCAGGTAGGATAGCGTCAGATTGTAGCGTCTCTGCTATCTGATTAGTCACATTTCGTAACGGTAATCGGAATACAATATTGTAACTCTTGGCGAAATTGATGCAACCTCCATAAACAGCTTGAAACGGTTTGCTGCTGTAGCATTGCATAAGTACTTCGGGCCAGAAGTTTATAAATATATAAATAAAAATGATTCCAAACAAGGTAAAGAGAAGAAAAAATGTTGTTTGATATTACAAAAGAGTTTAATTTTTTTGCAACCTATTTTTCAATTCGAATAAATTTGTTTATAGTAAACAAATAAAAGGCGACTTTCCTTCTACTTCACTGTTTGCTCAACAGCGCGTTGTTTTGGCTCGTTTGTCGTTTGTGTTCAGATTAGTACGTTTTGTTGCTTAACATCAACTGACGCATTAATAAATTAACTCAGAAAGTAAAAATATATCATCACTGGGACGTCGTTAAAAGTCATAAGACATTTTTTTGTTTGTGTTTTTCGTAACTTATTTATTATTATTATTATTATTATTATTATTATTATTATAAATTTAGCCCGGGAATAAATTCTAAGACTAAGTCTTGAAGCACTGGCATGCATGTAAGGCTTGCGGCTTTATTAAAAACTCTACCGCACTTGAGATTTCAAGCCACGACCATTGAGTTGCTAGTCGAGACTCTTGCCTACTACTCGGCCACTCAGGCGGAATTTTCAGAACATAATTTTATTTTGTGACGAGATTGATATCAAAGGTTTCATTGTAACTATTGCTCCAGGATATCATGTTTGTTGCAATAACACAAAAATTACAAGAACAAAACATGTGGTTTTTTACATTTATTTATATAAGAAGAAGAGAATCTAGTCTGTGCTAGTGTACAATAAATTAATTTTAATAAAAGTGATTTGCATACGAAGACTTCTTTCACACTAAAATGCCGCATTACACATACTTAGCGTAAGCAAAGAAGTCGTTGAATCTGCCATCTTTGTAAAATCATCCATCCTTGTGTTGAAATATGTTCGAAATTTGCAACAATTACAAATAAAATCGATGCAAAGGACAGTGAGTGTGTTTGTTGTTGTGTCGGTGCAAAAATGATTATCACACAGAAAGCAAATGTTTTAGATTTGATGAAAATTTTATCGAGGGACTTCAGCTCAAGAAATAAGTTTTTAGTGACAAAGTGTTTATCCTGTGGCAGAATCGGTGAGTGCCATACGCGCTCTCAGGATGGTAGTGGAGATTTAAATCGTGATCAGTATATCGGAGAAGGGGTGAACGTATCAGAGATCAACCAAAATTTCTATTATTATTACATTAATTGAAATGGAATTAAATCTGTCCACTCCTTCAAAGCAAGCAGGACTTCCAATTTCGTCGATCGACCTATGTCACCGACTTTTGAAACGAAAATTGCATTTTAACCGTCAACTATTTGCCGTATTCGCCCAATTTAGTCCATGAAGTTCTCACAGATTCGGAAGAATGAATTTACTGGTGGGACGAAAGCCGTATGCTGATGTGGAGACTCTCCGAAAGAAGGTCTTTATAAGTCACCTGAAACACTTGTTCGATACGCTCTGGACGCTGTGTAGGATCGGAAAGGGTGTTATGAAGTCTTTGTTTACATTTAAAATGCGTCTAATTTACTTAAGAACACACCTTGTAGCTTCCTATTAATTGCAATATTATTAAGGTGTTGCAAGTTTTCCTAAACAAGTCAATAACAATAATATACTGATGGCAAAGCGTAAATACAACGACATTATTTTGTAACGAATTGCTGCCTTTATGTGTTTCTCATTTTTCCCAAAGATTTTCTTCACCAATACTTCGGACTACGGAGTATAATGCTTGTAATTCATACCAAGTTGAAATTTGGTATGAAAAAATTTATTAGCCCTATGCCAAATGCCATGTTGACGTATATCTGAAACATTAGGTTTTCACATCAAATTTTGTGATTGAGAGAACAGGTGACGGAAGGATTAATGGATGGATGGGCAGACGCATATGGCTAAATCAATTTAGAATTTTACACTGATCAAAAGCCTACTTTACGGTGGCGACGAACTAAAGTGCACAGAATTTGCAAACAAGTTTCATGTATCTTGTGGGACACGACAATAAACCACGAAAGCCTTCTCTCGCGAAGAATGACTAACTTTTAGCTCTTTTAGGAAGAAACATTAAATTGCTTGTCACATTTGCTGCAATACGCTTTAGAAAGTCTCTGACGTCTATTTCTTGGCGCTAGAAGGGAGAACAAATTTAGTCTTCCATCATACCCGTACAAAAGTGCTTTCTAAGTGGAATGTGATTTCTTAGTGGTATAAGAGCAATATTTAGCCTGTGAAGTCGCTCCTCAATCTGAAAACAGATGTGTTTAACAGCAAAATCGAATTACATTGAAGGAAAAAATGTGTTATACTTTGTAGTCTTATATATGTGGACAAGAGCACATTTTATATATTTAGTTCCCACAGCTGGTAGAAATTCAATTAACAAAAATGTTTTTCTTCATTTTATAGACCAACAAAAAAAAAAAAATATATATATATATATATATATATTCTGATAAGTTCCACTATCAAGTATGGTTTTATACGTACACTGCAATCTTCTTAAACAATGTCGTATAAATGAAACCAGCGTCAAAGGCCGAAATCCAGCTGTAACTCAAGTGGATATTAGCAATTTAAAGTAGTATTATTTTTCATCCATCTATGTAAAAAAATCGAAAGATTTAAACTCACTCTATATACAACATATAGATATTTCATATAGCTTTGTTATAAAAATCGCTTGTTGTATCGTCCAAAGCTTGTTTTTTTTTGTTAATTTAATTTCTCTTATATGAACATAGTCCTCGTTGTTGTTATTGCTGTACTTCGGTTTACAAACCAAACAATAAAACAGTCGTCAGTATTTTATGTGCATGTTTAACTATGTAAGAATATATAAACAAGTATTGCATAATAATCTCTGGTAAATAATTGTGATCAATAAAAAATTGATTGAAAAACTTGTATCAAATGCATCAACACACATAAGTATATGTCATGGTTAAAATAAATTAGATGAGGTACACCGGTCCAGTGAACTGTTCTTCATTGAAAAAAATTAAATGAATTAAACGGGAAATCATCAAGGCGCTAGAGAGCGTTACACATCACAGTTTAATGTTCTAACTAAAATCAATGATTATCTTAATGAGTTTTAAGGGAAAGTCAAGGAATAATCAGGTGCGAACGAAAATTAGTAAACTGATCGCGATCATGTTCGACACAAACGAGATCTGTCGACGAGGTCGTAACGAAGCTAAGCAAAAAAAGTTGGGTTTTTCTTCTTTAGATCTTAACCTCTCTCTCTCTCTCATTCAATTAGCGAAGGTGTGTTTGCCTTCTTAATCGATTGTGGAATACCCGTGGATATCCGGTAAACTTTAACTCCCTACAGCGTCCCTATAGCACGGTTAATTTGTACCGCGCTGTATCGAAACAACGTTATGCGAAACTTTTTTATTTATTTATTTATTTAAACTAAGATATTGCTACACATTCTCGATTTATTTATTTATTTTATTTTATATATTTACACATGAAGCTCAGCTGAAAAAAATTAACAGCCGAATTCACTTGACCCTTAAAAGTAAATCTTATCCCAATTATTATTAAAACCGAATACAAAGGGCACAAAGATAAGTAAGGATAAGCAAATCACGAAAATATAAATCAAATAAAATTCAGGTATAAATAAATGATAGAGAGAGAGAGAGAGAGAGAGAGAATAGAAAAAGAAACAAGTAAGAAAATTATATTCGGTCAGGACCGAATCTTTTATATCTCTCGCCGCAACCCTAACAAGGATAAAAAAAGTAAAAGAAATAAATTTGCATCCTCCATAATATAGAGTGGACGCGGCTGTTTTTTTTTTTTTTTTCATTTTCCAAATGGGCGTGTGGACGTTGTACACGTGTATATACGGCAGATACTATACAGTTGGGCGAACGGACGAACAGACAGGCATGCTTAGGTGCATTTAAAATTTGAAGCTTGTTTCTGCGCTTTATAAAGGTATTTTGATGCGCTATAATATTGTGTAGGCGTGGTCAATTTTTTAAATTTTTGTACGGGCACTACCGCGTCACCCGTGGAGTATACGTTGAAATTTTTGTAGATGTATTTGCTGCAGTCTAAGAGGAATTAACCAAAAAATTTTAATTTTTCATTCCTTTTGAAAAACGCAGGTGTTTTTAGTTTACAGGATACTGTAGGTGTGGGCTTTGGCCGATCTAGCATACTTACAGTGCCGATTATGCATGCAAGGAATTCCAATGTTTCAGCCAAATTCTAAATCGATAGCTCCATTTTTGCGACCAGGGGAATATCTACAGCAGATATTACACAGACGGACAGACGAAGAACCGAACTGACGGGCATGCTTAAATCGATTTAGAATTTGATGCTGATCATGAATGTACGTAGTTTTCAGGATATCCGTTGCTTGCTTCCGGACGTTGCAAACGTTTTGACGAAATGAATATACCCTTCAACCTTCTACGCTGGGTATAAAAAAGCATGTATACATCTAGCACTGGGGTCCAACCCGCAACCAGTACAGATCTGAGTTGTGTAAGCGAATCTCTAAGCTGTTGCAAGCATGCAAAAGCTTGGCAACCGATAACAGTTAACAAATTCAGTTAATTTTCGTATCACACAAAGATATTAAGATTTAATTTAAATGCGCCATAGGCGAATCGCGCGTATTAAGGAGATTTGATTTGATAGAATTTAAACAATCCGATATTGTGATTAAGTTGACTGATATCATTTAGGTTTTTGCAAAGGACTCTGTACGGATTGAAAAGCTAGTAATTGTGTCTACATTGACTAACGTTTATGAGGATAAAGTTTTTAGAGAAATGCTTCGGGACTTCAAAGTTTATATCATCAATTAATGTCAGCGAGTCGATAGTGCCATTTATTAAGTCAAAGAGACAAGCGGGTCCGAACCAAATTTCTAAGGGCGGGGAAGAGGAAATGCTTTTGGACAGATTCTTTTGAATTTACGTGACAACTATACCAAGGAGACCACACAAGGTGTGGTCTAACTAAGCTCATTTGGACCACAGTTTAATGAAAACTAGTGCCGACGTAGCCTAGCCTTACTTAAAGAGGGCCCAATATGCAGAGATTTTGGTCCAATGAAATCCCTAAATCCATGAACGTACTTAGGTTTTGCAATTTTTGTGAAGCGAGAAAATACTCAGCGATGAATGAATTTTTCCTTAAAAAAGAATATAATAATATGATATTATAAGAAGATAATATATGTAGAATAACATAATTAAAACGTAGATATATAAATCAAGGCAACATGTATCATGTTGTATCAAAGTCTGTTTTATGTTAAATTGATGTTTTTAATAAACAAACGAGTAAAACACTATAGTGGATCATGACCCATCATCGAGTAGCCTACACCAATCTACAGTTATTCGTATTAACCGAAGCCTAGAACACAAGGAAGTATGATCGACGGACAGACAAGCTTAGATCGATTCAGAAAGTGATCTGAGTTTATTGATATAATAAAAGATGAGTCTATCTTAAGCTCTTCTGGGTGTTGCATACATCCCGTCTACCGCAAACGAAGCAAGGTATCAAAATATAAAATTCATTATTATGATGAAATACAATCACTAAAAATATATTCAAAAAAATCATAACGACTACCATCACAAAATTAATTTTCATCGAAAATTACAGTTAATCTCTTCTTTTTTTTTTTTTTTTTTTTTTTCAAAGCAAACTCCTCTTAATATAAATAATGATAAAATAAAAATACAAGCAGAATGAATGGAAACATGAAATCAAATTCCATACTGTAACTGAGTACACTTCTAGTAATTTTCGTCAAAAACGTTGTAGAGTAAACAAGGCTTGGATTCTCAAACCTTCTGCAAGCTTGTTGTCGATGGTGGATATAAAAATTTGTATACGCATATTAAATAAAGGAAGTAAAACGGCTATATGTTATATAATGTTCGCTTTGGGGCGAATTTTGTATCCCGGCAAAGAGATATGTGCATGAAAATCTCTTCAGATCATCTAAATAAAATACATTAACTTTCATTCAAGTTTGGATTACCAGTTCGCCAAAAATACGCCCAATCTTGTTGAATAAGGTGATTGAAAGTTCGTGGCTTATTCGAGTAAGGCAACGTTTCAAAATAGACGCCCAAAGTAAACGGCCTAAAAGGGTTATATACCATGATCGTTGCGCCAAAGTCGCATAGGCAATTTTGGAGATTACATGGTCGTTCACCTTTCCTCGCAATAAATTGATGCTGTCACGAAATGTATGGCGTGATGCAGCATTTTGCTGGGGCCACATATCGTCCAAGACGAAAAAATCATATATCTTGTTTCTTTGACGTTCCCCGTTAACGGTAACTGCATTACGATTGTCATAGCTCCCAAATCATACCCAAAAGTTATTTTTATACACGGAAAAGTCCTTTGGGAAGATTAGATATGTTTTCTTTACATAAAAGGAAATGTAGCCATGGGTGGTTTATTGTGTTCGCATTGTACTCCATAATATAATGGCCAGATCCAAACAGTGAAGTAAAAATGTCGATCAAAAATGTTTACTTTCTGAGCCACGAAATGGATGACTTGATATCGGCGAAAAAGAGTTCGCGGGGGGTTGTTCTCTCTCTCTCTTTTACCCTCTCTCTCTCTCTCTGCGGGATACATATTTTTCCAATCTTTTTTATTGATTTCGAGAACTTTTCATTAAAATACTATTACGCTTGTTGGAAGTGGATCAAGCTGTTTTTGGGAAATTTTCATTTATTTTGGCGATGACAACTTGCACTAAACTGAAGAATAATGAAGAATATCTCGTACGTGCTTTGCACGATCGCTCCTCGTGGGCATGCCCGTGCATCTCTGCGTCTCTTATGGAAATACCTCGAAATTAATATATCCTATCCATCATGGCAACGACCCTATAGCCAAATTAAAATTACAAACGATTAATATGTCAGAGACACTTGAAGTTGAGATACTGTTGACAATAGCGTATACGCAGCGTTGTAGTGCACGAGTATTCGCACGTTTTAGGGGGCACACTTGCATACATGGTCTTCCATCTGCCAGCATATATGTATATGTGTATGTATTATTTCTTTTTTTTTTTTTTTTTAAGTAGTTGATTGCTTTTCATTGCAACTTTTGAATAATTTTTCTGCTATTTGCTTGTATGGAATTTGAAAGTTTTTTGTTGTTGTTGCTGTTGTTGCTGTTGCTGTTGTTGTCCATTATTGCATGGTCACGTCAGCTTTAGAGTTAAAATTAATGCCAACGAAACGATTCGTTAAAAGTATGCATATATATATATATATATATATATGCGGATTTACGTAAATAAA
>CCAG010014984.1:0-29905 GCA_001077435.1 Glossina morsitans morsitans
TTCGCATTGTACTCCATAATGTAATGGCCAGATCCAAACAGTGAAGTAAAAATGTCGATCAAAAATGTTTACTTTCTGAGCCACGAAATGGATGACTTGATATCGGCGAAAAAGAGTTCGCGGGGGGGTTGTTCTCTCTCTCTCTCACTCTCTCTCTCTCTTACTCTCTCTCTCTCTCACTCTCTTACTCTTTCTATCTTTCTCTCTCTCTCTCTCTCTCTCTTACTCTCTCTCTCTCTCTCTGCGGGATACATATTTTTCCAATCTTTTTTTATTGATTCCGAGAACTTTTCATTAAAATTCTATTACGCTTGTTGGAAGTGGATCAAGCTGTTTTTGGGAAATTTTCATTTATTTTGGCGATGACAACTTGCACTAAACTGAAGAATAATGAAGAATATCTCGTACGTGCTTTGCACGATCGCTCCTCGTGGGCATGCCCGTGCATCTCTGCGTCTCTTATGGAAATACCTCGAAATTAATATATCCTATCCATCATGGCAACGACCCTATAGCCAAATTAAAATTACAAACGATTAATATGTCAGAGACACTTGAAGTTGAGATACTGTTGACAATAGCGTATACGCAGCGTTGTAGTGCACGAGTATTCGCACGTTTTAGGGGGCACACTTGCATACATGGTCTTCCATCTGCCAGCATATATGTATATGTGTATGTATTATTTCTTTTTTTTTTTTTTTTTAAGAGTTGATTGCTTTTCATTGCAACTTTTGAATAATTTTTCTGCTATTTGCTTGTATGGAATTTGAAAGTTTTTTGTTGTTGTTGTTGTTGTTGTTGTTGTTGTTGTTGTTGTTGTTGCTGTTGTTGTCCATTATTGCATGGTCACGTCAGCTTTAGAGTTAAAATTAATGCCAACGAAACGATTCGTTAAAAGTAATGCATATATATATATATATATATATATGCGGATTTACGTAAATAAATTTTAATAATTAACTTCATTTATATTGAAATGGATATATGTTTAGAGTCAGCAGAGTTTAAAGAAGAAAACACAAAGAAATGATTTATTAAAAATTTTAATAATTTCAATCCTCCTATTGCTGTTCGCTTGCATATCGTTTAACTGTTTCTCTGTTTCTCTGTACGGCTGTCTGTGGAAGTTTTCAGCAAAAAGGTTTCATGATGCGAGCGAGCTAGGAATTTGGAATTTCTTTCTTTTCTTGTCTTTTCTTTCCTTTGGGGTTACTGTTGCATGTTTTAAATATGGATTTGATGCACAGATGTTTCTCACTTGTCATCATGCAAACAATTTCATGTTTTATTTAATTTGCTTTTTGCTGCACACAAGCTTAAAATATTTATTTGTGATATGACTATGCACACACACAAACAAACATACACACATTTCATTGCTTTCTATGAATGAATGCCTTAATCAAAGTTAATAATATTTTTGTTTTTTTATTTACTTGCTGCTGGTCTCCATTATAATTGCTAATTACAGATTGAGAAGAATTTTGAAACTAAAAGTCGTGCAGTTTCTGTATATGTAAATAAATGAATATTTCAACTCACAATACCTATCGTCGAAAGAATTAAAAAAAAAAACAAAAGATTTCGAAACTCCGCCTTAAATGACGTTTAATGTACATATGTTTCGAAACGTGTATGGCGCGGAGAAGCGTATTTCTTAAAACTATCGCATCGCTCAATAAGTCCCCGGTCGCCGGTCTAACACACACATATACGGCAACACTGTTTACATGCTCATTATGATTTCCGTATAATAGCAATTTTCAAACGGTACGTGCCCTCCACTTTTAACTCACTCTCACTGCTCACTTTGGAAGGCTTTCGTCGATTGCTATTCACTCGGTTGACTGCCAATTTGACTCTGCAATGTAGTAATGAATCCAGTGTCACATATCGCAACATAAAAATCCTTTTCATTTCACCCAAGATAGCACGAAATAGTGAAACAGTGAGTTATCAACGCGAAATTGGTGAAAGTGAACAAATGTAGCGTATACTTCGAACAGGACTTGCTCATGGATAAATGTTCATGGAAAAGAGAAAATACACTCTCTCTTGATGTCCTTACGTTGTCAGCTATTTCACTCAACTTCACTTTTCAGTCTTCGAAAAGGATTGTGCCCCAATTCGGGCTACCAGAGCATTCAGCGTTTATACGACTGTGTCTAAAATCAGCAAACCATCCCCAAAATTATCTTTTCGACAGACAACACGCCGCCACAACACTTTCCAATGCTGATGCTGACTTTGAACGATATTTGATCTCATCATCTGGTCACAGTTGGATCAACATATTTCAGATTCGGATTCAGATTCAGATTCAGTTTAAGATATTTCGGTTGTTTTGAAAATTACAAAATCATTGTCACTAAAACAACTGTAAGCGAACTTGTAAACGAATGGTCGAAAACTTATGAAATTTTGACACATGTCGTTTGAGGGCTGGCTGGTAGTATTCAGAAGTCGGAAGGCGTCTGTCAACGGCGATGTCATATATGTATCAGACAGGGGGGCATTTTGTGTGATGTCCTAGTAAAATCGGGATCAAAGATGAACATTACTCTCGGTTGAAAAGTAAACAGTCGCCCATTCATGCTTAGAAGTTATTAGACGAAATTTAGAGATCACGGGTTGAAATTAAAGTTAAAAACCTAAAAATTATCAAATTAAGTTGCAAGCGGAAATCGATTAGGTGGTATTGGGGGGAGAATAACAAATGTTAGCTAGCATTGTAACAATAAATAGTTCACAGCATTTCGGGTATGAAGTGTAAAAATGAGAAAGAATGAGAATGAAAATAGAACGAAAAGTATCAGTGTAGAGAGACCAGGCAAGGCAAACTATTCGTAAGATATAGATAGACTTTGTATATTGCTTTTGTGCCGAACACCGGTCAATTTACTATGTGCGTGTGTGCATGTGTGTATGTGCGTGTATCTGAAGCCATACCATTTGCCTTCTATTCTGGCTACTACTTAACATAGTTGATTGCAAAACATTTAATTTTTTTTTCTTTTTAAATAGAAATTCATTTTGGACTTTTACTCGTCGTATTCCAATCGAAAATTGCTTAAATTTTCGAAATTTGTGTTATGAATACTTTCCGATCAGTCCAATGTCGTGTTCTATGTCCATGTCGATGGTATCCATGCAAAAAAGTTTCTTTAAAACAACTTTGCCCTTATTAAAGAGTATTGCAGCTATCGGTGGCTTTCAGCGTGACATAGTTAATTACGGGATAGGAGCAGCAGATCCAATGATGATCCAATCAGCCATCTTGCAAAAAAAACAAGCCTCTTTTGGCCGTGTCCTAGAAGAACCAATGCACAGAATGCCTTGATGATAAGTGAAAATCTGAAGAAATACGTAGACGTATAAGACGGTCCTCAGGAATTGAGGAAAGAACAAAGAAGAGAAGAAGCATTTCTCAAAAAACTAACCCAATTGCCAAAAATTTGATTTCAATCAAATGACCGCTTGAGTATTGCTTCCCAAGTCGACAATCCAGAACAATCCCGATGCACAGAACTTAGTTGTGCAGGATGCTTGTGCACAGCGTCCGTTTACCAAAGCAATGGGATTATTTCGTGGCAGTTTTTCCCAATTATGGAGAACCATCCTCGCTTGAGTACATAGTTATGTTGTTGTTGTTGTTCTATCAGCACGAACAAGTTCATTTCGCATTCAGGAGAACGAAAGTTGTCACGTCGTTCTAGGCGGCCATTTTTTAAGTCATAAAAGTTAAGGTTATCGGAATTTTCCAAGCCAAGCTTTTGTAGTCAGACGTATTCAGTTGCAAGCCACAACCCGTGCAGCAAAAAACATATTTCATGCACATTATAACCCCAAGCTTTTATTTATGGTCTTGTAAAAGCCACTTTGGGAAAAAATTTGTTTCCACCTATTAGTTCATTAAAATAAAGGCTTATTTAAAAAAAAAAAAGAAGTTATTTATGTATATTTTATTATATCTCACGTCGGCAATAAATGATTGTTATTCATATGTACATTGAGGTTTTTATTCAAGACCAACTTTCGGTGTATTATTTGTGTCTTTCTTTGTGTTATTACTTATTGTAACTTATTGTTTGGCATTGTTTTATACTCACTTTCCATTGCTGAGATTTCTATTGTTTTAAAAATTCAAGAGCAGTGTTTTTGTTGTTCCGTCTTTCTTCATTTTTCTCTTCAACAATCTGCCTTCTCTAGTTGATCATGTGAGCTAATGATCTATGATCTTAATTTTTTTTTTTCTTTTTCTGCATATATCTTAATTTTAATTATTGCTGCGATTGTATGTGATCTACTTTTTATATATCCATTACCGAAGGTTGGGGGTATAGTAGCTATGTCAAAACATTTGCAACATTCAGGAGAAAACTTCAAAAGCCCTGTAGAGAATGTCTTTGCCTTGAAGGTTTATATGCCCAGTAGCTTGAAAAGACAATCATTGATTTTAAAATAAATTGTTGATGTCAAGATTCGCAAATTCGCGATTGGATATGGAAAAGTGGCCGGGCCCAAAAATCCGGTAAGGTTTCTTCGTTTGTGAGGTTAATCAATTACCGTACGGTTTTGATGGTCAGATGGGAAACCCGAAGGATGATCGCAAGCTGAGGGACGAAAGAGAAAAATTATAAACATAGCAAAAACGATGATAAGGAGAAAAACATCTTTGGGGTTTTAATAGAAAGAGAAGCCGCAGACTCTTATTAAAAAGGTTAGTTTGTTAAGATGAGCGTAATTGTGGACATCTGTTTGTCTGTTCGTCTGTGCGGATGTGTATCGAACATTCTTCCGTTTGTAGACGAAGCAACATTGGAACATTGGAAGTCAAATACGGATACATGTGCGATATAAAATATAAACTGAAAACTGCTTTTCTTTTCAAAAGCAAAACAAATCGGGTTTTGTTTGTCTGTGCACTCAAAAAACGGCACAGAAATAATTATAAAAATTTCCACGGGTGAGATAGTAATGCACACACAAACTTGCACATAAATAAAAAAATCGACCACGGCCGTCTAATATTCGCAATGTCATTTCTTTCGTTTTTTTTTTTTTTTTTTTTTTTTTTAAAGATGCAGACGGTGGGTATAAGAGAACCGGCCACAGTTGAATAAAAGTTTTCTACTGCTTCGCAATTTTAATTAAACATTCATATGAATATTTGCGTATTTTTGCATTGTTTTTACTCCTAGTACGCGGGGCCAGGGGCTTACTAACAAAAGGTAAAACTAACACCAATAATTGTTTTGTTACCATCGGCCTTGGGAAGGAACGTTATCAGACTTCAATTAAAGACAAAGCGGAGTCGAATGTCACTTGGAATGAAGAATGCGAATTGTAAGTTTGTGCGTTTTTGCACTTGCTACTTAATGATAGTCTTTCCATGTTCTTATAAATTTTAGAAAAATTCCCGATCAAGGCAATCGTGCCGAACTAGTATTAACATGTCTGCATCACAACAATTTGGGCTTGGATGAATTTCTTGGCCAAGTTACTTTGCCTTTGAATGAAATGGATGTCTACGATCGGCCACGAGCGAAATGGTTCAAGCTCGAAAGTAAACCGGGTAAAGAGAAGAAGAATAAAGAACGCGGTGAGTTGGATGTTTTGATATCGTTTACCGTCAAATCGGGTTCTCTGACCGATCTTAGCAAAAAGGAGAAACACAAGTCTTCCATTGGCCAATTAGCCTCGTCGGTCGGCGGTAGCCTTTTATCTATTGGTACTTTAGAAAAACGTAAAGGTATCAAAAAATTTGCGAAATCTTTGGGTTCGAAAATGCATTTGAATGGCAAGAAAAAGAATAAAGACACCGATGATATGTCTTATAGCGGTTCATTTGCCAGCATTGGTTCGCCAAATCGTGTCAAGGTCATAGATAGCGAAGATGAAGATGATTTCCAATTTGATAATTTGTCGCAGAAGAGCTCGGTAAGCTCTTTGAATATGCGCGACGGCGTGGCAAAACATTCTCCACCTATGGGTTCAGCGGGCAAAGGCTTTACGGGAGGTAAGGACTATCTTAGAAACGATGGATCTGACAATCTCAGTGTGGATCCTGAATTGGAGCAAATTGAAAACGATTTTAGTATAAGAACGCGCACTTTGCCGCCGCCTTCCAAACCTCCACGCATAACACCTCACAATGAAATTGCCGACGCGGTGAAGCCGCCACCATTAGATGAATGGGAAGCAAAATTATATGGACGACATTTGGATATAAGCGGTTCGGACTCATTAAAGAGGCGATCTTGGGAACCAGCTTGTGTACCATTGCCAACGGCTAACGAAGAGCAAGATGATGAAACTCTAAAAGAGGAGAATAAGAAGTTAGATGAAACGAAATTTTTAACAGCAATAGAAAACGAAGAATCTACTAAGAAGCATAATAATGAAAGGTTTGCAGAAATAACATCGAAGGAACCAGAAATTAGCTCTCTTAGTATTAGCGAAGAAGAAGAGGAGGAGATCGAACAACAGAAGCAGCCACAGCAGCCGGACGTAGTCTTGCAAACTGCAAAGAAGCATAATTTAAAAGATGAACGGCCCAATGAGCTAAATCTGAGCAACGAAATTCAACCTCAAAAGCTTTCTTTGATATCACCCGAAAACGAAAGAGAAGAATTTGATAAATTTAATGCAACATTCGCTAAATTCGAACAACGCCATAGCGCGAAAATTTTTGATTTAGAAGCAGAAACCAATAACTTTTTGCAAAATGAAACTAAAAGTTGGAACAATGTACCCCAACCTAAACCTAGAATGCGCACACCGATTGGCGAAGAAAGTAAAAGTGAAGTCCTCCAATCGAAAGTTGAGATCGTTTCGCAAACGGGAGAAGAACTAAAAGATGAGAAAATGGTCGAAAAGGAAAAATTAGATGAAAAAGAAAAGGAAAAGGAAAAGCAAAAAGAAGAAGAAATTAACGTTGAGAAACAGCGTTTACAAGAAGAGGAGAAGCGTCGTGAGGCTAAGCGGCGTGAGGAAGATCAGCGAATTTTAAATTTTGCCAAACGTTTAGTAGTGGTTGAAGAGAAAGATGAACAAATAGCTGAAGCTAACAGTACTGAAAAGAAGAATAAGCAAATTCCAAAAGAGACAAACGAAAGTTCAGCAGTAACGAATGAATATCGAAACGTACGTCTCACGAAAGCCAGAACATTGAACAATAGTGAAAATAATCATCAATTTAATAATAATCTCAATTATATAAAACGAGGTGAGAGCGCGAGGGAGACGTTAAAAGAATTGCGAACAAGTATCAGCTGGAGCAGTTTAATGTTATTGTGGTGTGTGTTTGTGTGGTTGAAACAAAGTGTAGAAGAAAATCCTTTTAATGCCAATCCTTAATTCCCACTGATGATGTTGTCGATCCAAATTTTTGAAAGCTTATTTTATTTTCATTTTATTATGGTTTCTTATATTATTCGTTGTCATTCCAACAAAAATTACCTGTGTATTAGTGTTATTTACTATTTTGTGTACGTATGAGCTTGAGAAACCTATATCATTAGTCTTCTTATGAAAACGCATTTGTATTTACAGCACGAACACACCGACCACCAACCACTCTCTCATTAAACACTCATATGCATGTTCGTCGCTTTGCTATCAAACAGAGAATTATATTAAATTGATTTATTTGTGCATTATAGAAAAGCAAAATAGTTCACCATCCACCACTCCCAGTCCACAAACAGGTGAACGCATTATTATCGGTCATGAAAAGTCTATCACACAAGCTGAACGGCGAGCGGAAATATCAGCAGCTTTAGCGAAAAAATATGAAGGAAAATCGCGAGAGGTAACGGTTACTTAATAAAATGCACATAAAAATTATATGCATATAGAAATTTGCGTTTCGTTCTTTATTAAGGAACTCATGCTTATTGCCAATGGTATGGAAAATGAAGCTTTACTGCAGCGTCAACGTGTCAAAGAGCTGGAGGACTATTTAGATAATTTGCTTTTGCGTGTCATGGAAACTCATCCAAAGCTATTGCAAAATCCATATTCACGTACTACATCGGCAAAGAGGTAAGTCATTGATTTGTTGGGCAGAATTTGCTCATTTTTGTTTCCTTTCCATCAACGTGTTCATACCAAGCAATTCACAACTTCACAACTACTCCCAATCTGAAATGTTTTAATTTTCAAATTCTGTAACTCTTCTTCTCACTTACGCACTCATTAACATTAATTAAGAAGCAATTATTCTCGTATACATCCATCCCTCTAAGGTTATTATTATTATTATTATAATTCAGTATTCCTTTTACTGTTTTCTCACACATTAACAACGAATGAATGAATGAATGATTGATTGATTCGAAAATTGATTAATACGAAATTTTCTTTAGTTTCAAAAATTACATCAATATGAACGATTTTTTGTAAGCATGCTTTGCGGCGCACCCTTTAACTCCACATAACGCCATCAAACGCTTGCATGATATGAAATTTGTTTCTTTGTTGCCGCTCCTGATGTTTTTTTTGAAAGAAGAAACTTTTCCAAAGCACCAAGTAAGAAATTTTCTTTGTTTTTTTTTTTTGTTTTTCTTTTAAATATAATTTTTCTTTTATTTTGCTCTCAACGTTGTTTACTCTGATCATATATACGACACGACATACACAATACGATACGATATACATACAGTACAATGCACATATATTGTTTCTAATTTTAATCTTTTTTTTTTTTTTTTTTTTTTTTTTTTTTTTTTTCAAAATATTCATATAAAACTTAGTAAAGTGATGTTTTGGTTTTATTATAAGCAGCTAATAAAGAAATAAATCGATCTCGTACATATAATATTTTAATTTCTGTATTTTTTAGCGGTTGATAATTGTTGCTGCACCGAAGTTGCTTTTATATGATAGTACTAAAGCAAACAAATAAACAAACAAACAAAGAAAAGTATTGAAAACGACAAAAACGATAAAACCACACAAAAAAATCACCATAATGCCTTCAAGTGCAAATCCGTAAAGTGCTTTTCTAAAAGATTATATATATATATATATATATATATATATACACATAGATATAAAATCTGTTGTTATAATCGACTCTAACTGCATAAAAAAATTGCCTAAAACAATTTTTACTAATTATATAAAAATTTAAGAAAACGTTGGTATTTTTATTAAAATTTAATGTAGAACAAAATGCAAAAACAAAACAAAAAAGAAAGAAAATATATAAAGAAAAAATAATTACTTATGACTCCATCCAAAAAAAAACTATTAAATATGCTATTATTGTGAACATTATTTAAGAAAAAATCTTTGTATTTTTTTTTTTTATTTAACAATTGAACACATACATATATTAAATTACAATATTTAATACTATTTAAATAAAAACGATAATATTTAAATACGAATTTAAATTGCGATTAAATACATTCATGGATACACAAATAGTACACAATTGATGTAAAGAATACCCACACTGTTTAAGAGATTTCGAAAATAAGTGCAAAATTTTTCCTTTTATTGCAAAATATAGTTTAAACTATATACAAGAAATTTAAAAATGTTTAAGTAGTTAATATCAAAAATTCATTTAATAAAATAAAATCTAAACTTATAAAAATTGGACATAGAAGTAGTAGCATTTTCTTAATATTCGTGTAAATTAATAATAATAATAATAATAATAATAATAACAATAATAATAATAATAATAATAATAACAATAATAACTAAAAACCAAGTCATTTTATGTGTTTCTGATTGAACATTGGGTTCCTTATATTTTGAATTGTGTATTCCGCATCTTCGCATCTGAAATCAATGCCTTCCAAAAACCTCTGCCTTGTCTCTCCTTCGGCATAGAGCAACCGAATTTGGTTGACATACCATTTATTTTATTATTTATTTTAAATACTTCTTGTCTTAATTTCACTTTCCTAAATTTTTGATGGCATCTTGTCCATATTTCAAAGCTTTAATCCTTTCTCCTAAACGTCCACAATTTATAATTATGGATACCGTGCATAGAAATTAAATTTATTGCCATAGAGGCGAAAGTAAATGCAATCTGTCCAACTTGTCTTCCTATCCTTCTAATGGGTACCCCCAAAGGCAGCACCAGACCCTTGCAGCGCACTTCTACCTTGTATTTGGATATTTTTAGGAGTGTTTGGACAATGCAAAAATGGAACGCCAACTGATTATACTATTCAACTAGCGATCCAATTGCAAAATGACGGGCGGGGTATTCACGTTTGAAAAGCAGTTACTTTCTATGCATCCGTCCACGAATATTTATATAACTAATGGTCCTTACCTATTTTACCGATATGCTTACAGCAAATTCTTCGCTAACTTTGTTCGTGTTTATCGATAGAGCTTAAGTAGACCTTTTTTGCTTTGTCGGGAATTTATTTCGTTAATGGAACCAATAGTTTTGTTTTTGGTTTCGGCTTGCGTGCTTTATTTTAAATAGTATTCTTCCTCACCTCAATTGTCAACCAATGTTATCATAAACTATTTATTTGGAACTTTGTTAACACTAGAGACCTTTTACATTTCCTATTATCGAGCTATCGCGCGATATGGAATACAAAAGTCATCCGATTCGTTTTTGGGTTGTTGCTTTCGTATTGAGTTGGGCTGCTTGTCCATTGAAATTATAACGGAATATTTGTGATATCATCGGTGCATGTATAACAAAATAAGGCAAAGAAGAAGGAAAGTAAGTAAATAAACAAAGGAAATATTAAATAAAAAAGAAAAAAACTAGTTGAAAATATTAAAATCCATTAAAGAAAACTATAAGGCAAAGTTTAATAAATTCAATAATATTTGTTATACTGTTTATATAAATTGTGTAAATATTTTTTTCTTAATAGTTAGCTTGACATTTATTTTATTTATATTATCCGTATTAAATTTACTTCTCTATAGACTACCCAAATAACTCCTAAATAATATCGCATTTCCAGAATACATTTTAAATAGTTTCTACTCATCTAGTCATATACATTTTTTCGTTAATTCCATATTCATCCATCCCTTTTCAAATTTGAACGCATCAAAAAAAAGGCAAGAGCAACATTACGTTCGACAAGTATGACATTTTATATTCGAGGTAGCTCGATAATGAGAAGAGTTTCTGGCAGGCCTGCTTATCTTCGTTTCAGATAGATGAAAACGAGTAAAAGTTCTATCGTGGGACGCAGCTCATAGCTCTACACCACTTCGCTTATGTCGCCATTTCAAAATGAGATATTATATGGATAGGCGTCCGATCACCTTTTTGCATAACTTGCAATAGTGTTCGCCCTTGGCCTAAAAGACGTCGGTGGAACAAATTTCACCGAATTATCTCAAAGACTACGGCTTTCAGGTCGAACACATGAAAACAACAACACGGACAGACAAGTATAGATCTATTCAGAAAGTGATTTTGAATTAATCGATACAATAAAGGCGCGATCTACCTCAAGTATTTTCTGGATGTTGGATACATCTGCAGCAATTATACCTTTGGACCACAAATGGTGTAGGGTACAAAACATTGACATCTTAAATGTTTTCTTACTTTCAGAAATCTAAGGACTGAGCAACTTTTATTTATTGTATTAAGCAGTAGAAAAATAATTATTTATTCAATTACACGATATTTTCATATGGGTGTTCAAGTGGTGTTTATTTTCTTTGATGTTGTCGTTCCACCATTTTTAATATGCGAAATTTTATACATCATTTCTCATATTCCAATACACACTCCGTTAGTAGTTAGTTAGTGTTTTTGGATCTACAAGTTTGATTTATAAATGCGATTTCAGTCAGCGAAGCTTGAGAAGATGACAATTTGCCTTGATGAGTGAACAACTGAGTTGTGTTGGGGTTGGAAATATAAAATTTCATAATTTTCAGATTTTCACGGAGTGGAAAGGATATTATGGCAATATAAAGAGTACTTTTAATGGGCTAAGTCTATCGATTGCATGCTGCTCTCAGGAATGCAATCCGCGGCCAGTTTATGGCGCGTAGCCTTGTATTTGTTTGTAATGGTAGCCAATACAGAGCTACATTAAGCGGTTACTTATGTTAGAGAAGATCGAATCCTAAATCGTATCCACCATGTATACGGCCTGTGATTTCAGCAAGACCGCTTAATAAGTCGACAAAAGTCGAGCTATGTGGAAGGAAGTTCAGTGAGGTAAATTCATAAAGAAGAAAGATCGTATATGTGCTAATCCATCCCTTCGTCAATGTAATTGACTGCGCATATTGTCTGGCAGTATGAGAAAAAAAAGAGATCGCTCGACTGAGTCGCTAGACTATGGAACTGCAAATTGTATTTTAGTCATTTTCCCACCCGAAAGCACACATGGAATTGATTTGAAAGTCGGAATGAAAATTTTAAGAAGGGTCTCTCTTAACTAAAGGCTCTTTAGAAAACTTGAATAAATATATATGCTAGGATTTTACAGTGTTACTAGAACTGGGCAATGGACGCAATACAATACAATTTTCAATACAAAGGCTTCATCATAGAAAAGCTCTGGCAAGATGTTTATCATTTAAGATCCAATGCTGTTCGTCACGATGAACGCTACATTCCTAAAGTTTGTTCTCATCACTTATCTATGTACCGAATTTTTCCTTTTTCCTGATTGTCGGGAAAAGAATTTATTTATAATCCCTATGAGAAAAAGCTTTTTATCCAAAGAACTTCTATAACATAAGTATTCTTCCTGCTCTATCCAAAGTTTTTTAACGATATCTAGCACATCGGAGTGTGTTTGCAATGCGAAAATCGGCTTTGCTCTAATCAGCAGGTTATAAGTCTGGTCGCAGCTGTGACATTGCGACGCTTAACGCTCTAAAATATTTTCGTTCTGAGTGCGACGACGGTAATTAAACAATTTCAGTAAAGATTACTTTTTCTAAGGTCTTCGATATTGTAGCTTATTCGCTTAAACCAAACCAATAGCCATAACACATATAAAGTGTAATATGGATTATCGGCCATGTGTCTTATTGGCTGACGCGGTAATTGAGTTTGTCAATGTTGTGATGCTCATCATGTCAAATTCACACTAATGAAGATTAATAATGCTCTAAGAAAGCTGTGGCTTCCTTTGTTTTAGTAGGGAATGAGTTAGGATTGACTAAGTGCTTTGGTGTTTCGTTGATATCGTATGGTATCGATGGACGCGGTAACCTTGACTGTGTTTCTAAAAATAAACTACAAGCTATAGAGTGCGAAATACGCCTACGACAAACGCAAACATACTCATTTATAATTACATATATATTTGTATATATGTAATATATACACATGTATATATTTTTTATATCACATTATGCTATCAATTACCTTCCATACTACACACCACTTGTGTTATAACATCCAGAAGGACGTGAGATAAAATTACCTTTTATTACACCGATCAATTCAGAAAGTGATTCCGAATCAATCGAAGGTTGTCTGTCTGTCCCTTTCAAACTAGAGATCGCAATTCTTTAGATATTATGATGGAATTTGCTACATGGACGTGTTTTGGCTCAACGACGAACGCTATTGAATGATGATTCGGATCGGATCACTTCTTCGACGGCTTCCCATAAAACACCTTAATTTGCAAAGTCGTTATATGAAAAATTGTATTAAGCGTGGTGGATTTAATGGTGGACCGTGTTCCACTATAATGTTTTGATTTCTTTTAGTCTAGTGAATGCACTTTCTTTTTTTTACTATTGATATTATTATTAGTGATCCAAATTAAATAAATTGTGGCAGCCTAAGTATTATGTATAATAACCACTTGTAATATTTTTAGTACGTAAGTCATATAGTTTATGAAATAAGTGAACATTGTTCTGAGCATACATGACTGCAATTTTTCTTTTATATATCTTTTCGTATTTAACATCTTTTCAATATATCACGAACTCTGCATTTTGTGTGAGTAAATCTATTTTAAATTGCAAGTCAATGTTCAACAAATACAACACAAAACTAATTCGCGGTCATCCTGCAGCATTTTATATTCGTATGATGTTAAATGTATTGTTTCGAAGGACAAACTGTATAACAATTAAACAACATTACAAATATTTTCTCATTGCGCTTCAAGGGGTAACGCAACTGTAATCGGCCCAAACGAAAGACATGTTTTCACACACATACTTATTTTTTTTTGATTGTTTGGACAAAAAGACAATAGAAAAATAATATTTGACGAGATTACTTAAGCATATAAGTATTACAAAAAAAAAAAAAAGGTATTCTTAGTCATTTGAAAGCCTATAGCAAGAGCACTTCGTATTCTAAAAAAAAAAATATTAATTTTTGTGTGCACGGCAAGTGCTTGAATGAGATCGATAATGAAAAGTTTTTGTATCAACTTACCAGAAAATCCTACGAGGTGCACTAGGACTTGTTGTTATAAAAATTTTGTGAAAAAAAATCGAACGAAAAGAGTGAAATTTGGCAGAGTTACGCTGCATGCCGTTGTGTTTCGAGAAAAACGCATTCAAAGCTTTTGTGTATCTTATAGGCATGTTTTTGTTGTGATAAAAGAATTTCTTATTAGTTTTGTCTATTAGTCCGCCAATACCAGTATCATACTTCCATCCATCCTACTTCGAGAATGTTGTTTTTGCCGCATCTATCAAACATAGAACCGTACGTTCTACACTTTACATGTGGAGAAATTACAGAGAAATTGGCAAAAAAAAAAAAAAAAAAATACTCGAATTGATACCCAATTCCAAGCATTTCATATTTACACAATGATCGTCGCAATGAAGCTACGCTGACGTATTTTTGTGGTAGAAAAAAGCTCATCAATAAATACACACACTTTCTGAAGACATTTCTTAGTGCATTAGAGCTAAGTTAGGAGCTAACAGATAAGGGGTTACACTATAACTTTCCAGCATGGCATCCGGTTCGAAACGATTGGAAAAAAGCGCAAAATTTTAAGTAAAACCTTTCGTTCGCGTCGCAAATAATCCAAATTTTCCTCCAAACATCCTGAATGGAAAGCATATACACATACATATATTAAAGCAATAAAGGAATTTTTTCTTTTCAAAAAAAAAAAAAAGTCTTTTTTATTGCGTTGAGTAAAAAATTTTGAAACACATACGATGGCATTATTCTTTAATTTGATGATGTTGTTATTACCAATTGACAACATTCTACTTTTATATATATATCTCTGAAATATTTTACCGTAAAATGTCTCTTGTGATTTTTACGTTCTCATTGAATGTCTTATCAGATTGAGTTTGTACCACGAAATTGTGATTTTTTACATTCACGACTGTCTCTGCCTTCCGTAAATATTCTGCTTACATACCCTTTTACAAGCAAGTCGTCAATGCTTAATTTTATTGGTCAATGTTTATGTTAATCTGTTGTTAGTCTTTTCGACCGTTGCCAACTTTTTTACAATTTGGTTTCTTACAAAATCGACTATACCATAATGTACTATACTATAATGGGCTGAGGCGCAGTATAAAATCGCTCTCCACATCTTAGGGCCGAAAAACGTCAGTGCATCAAATTTCATCAATTTTACCTATCAGTCTTACTTTGTGCGATTGCAAGAGTTTCAAGAACAGATGGCGTATCGCATACATAATGTGATTGACCTTGAATGTCCGTAATTGGTAGACGTGATTACGAACGTACATGAAGATTTTTGAAGTGTTCCTTTAAATGTTGTTTAAAGCATTGCAGGCAGGCAAAAGTGATAAGTAAATTATTTTTACTTTCACATAATCGCATTAAATGCGTTAAAAATATGAAAGAATAAAAAAGTTGGTTAATTTTTTCATGTCCGAATCATTCATTGTCTACTGTTCCTACATGTTCGAAACGACTGATTGCGGTTGCTCGATATAGGTTGCCTTTCCAACTTACAAGCATCGACCGATTAGTGATCATAGAGCACAAAGTGGAGAATACAATATAAAACTAACATTAAGCAAAACATTGAAATTTTCCCTTGAATTATTTCAGTATCAATGCAAACTCGAGACAAGTTAGATATCGAAATATAATAGAGGGACGTGTAAACGCGGTTTTCTTCAATATATCCGTATATGCAAATACAAATAAAAAAATAAAAAAATTACTGATAAATGTGCATACATCAAATCAGTTGTAGGTGTATGGCTGTGTGTTTACGTATATTGCATCCAGAAACCAGATAAAATTAAAGAAAAAAAAAAAAAAATGCTTGGCTTTTCTTTTTATTTTTTATTTTATTGTTGTAAAAGTTAACTTCAATCAGAAGTGATAAAAAATATTTTGAAAATTTGTTAAATAATGTAAGTGAAACCAAAAATTAAAAGAATGCATTCTTGAAAATGAGAATAAGAGAAAAGAAAGAAAATAATGTCACGTTATTTATTTATTTATTTTTTTTTTTGAATGTTTGATGTGCGATTAGATTGATTGATATGAACGGGCGAGCGAGCAATCAATAGAAATGTAAAAGAAGACCGAAAATTAAAATGATTAAGACGAAGCGCTTCTATTGTTCCTAGAAAGCAAAATAATTAAAGTAAAATAAATTGCAAAAATAAAACAAAAAGCAAAAGAAGCGCCAGTTAACTAACGTTGCGCCCGAGTAGAGAATTTGTCAAACTATCATACACATCCATCCACCTAATGCAAGCAAGCCATACTTACTTATAAACGTTTATAGAAATTCGCAGGGCATTTATTTTATAATGTAGCGAGTACTTTTCTTGTTATTGTTGTTGTTATTGTTATTATTATTGTTGTTGTTGTTGTTGTTGTTGTTTTATTTATTTACTTATTTATTTCTAATGATTTTTTTCTAGTAAAAATCTCATGGCAAACAATGATTGTCTATTGTCTTAAATGCAACGCCAACAACCAATAGAAATGTGTGTGCTTGTGCGTATGAGAGTATATATGAATAAATGTTTGTGCGCTCGTCGTCATTTAATGTTAGAGTTAAAGTGCATGCCGCGCCATTTAGTTCTGTGTCAATAATTTTGCAATAAAAGGACTTTGTTTATATTTTCTCACTCTCTTGTCATGTCTTCAATGTATCATCATAAATCTTTCTACAGACGTTTGCATACCACACATACGTATCTATATGCACACATTTAACCATTGAAAGTGAAATGGTTTTCAGATTAAATCCATTTTCTTTTCTGGTTTTGTTTTTGTATTTTTTTTGTGTTTTGGGTGATAAAATGAGTGACAATTTGATTGGAAATCTGTCGGCTGTAAGTCGTGTTGTCTTCCTTAAAACTGTGCTGCTGTGCATATACACGCACAAGCATATACCCGTAGTCACTGTCCATCAACAAGAGCAAGCAAACATTTTATGCCATCATTATGATTATGTCAAACAATTATGGTAATTATAATGATCGTGTTGACAAGAATACGAATGCTCATGATGATGATGATGATGATGATGATGATGATGATGATAATAATGATGATGATGAGAAGTAAAATTATTATGATCATATAGTGAAGTTGACAGTGATGTTATCGTTGCTGCTGTTGTTATTACTTTTGATGAACATGTACACTTACAATTACAATATGTTCTTGTTCTTGTTCTTGTTGTTATTGTCGCAGTGTAGTCCAAACCGAGTTTATACAAAATTAAATTAAATTCAATAAAAAAAAAAACAATACACATGCTTAAAGCACGAGCAAGAGCAGCCACCGAAATGTCCGACCTATCACACTAACCAACGCATAATATTAAAAAAAATACTATTTAAATTTGATCATATTCTGCAAAAATATTACATTAAGAATATTCCATTAAGTATAACACAATAAATAAAGACGGGTAAAGAAACAACAAGAAAGAAAATCTTTGAGTTTTTAATACGAATACCATCAGTTTTCACTGAGCCACGACATTTCATCCAGAAATAGAGCGAAGATTCATCGATCACTCTATATATCGATCGTACATCATCGTATATATAGAAAAATCATATTTTCATAAGAGATTTCCAGAAACATAAAATTTCTTATTTACATACTCCGTCTTAGATACCACGTCTTACTCATACATATATGTTTTCTTGATGGCGGCGAATCGATTTACCTAATTTTAGGCTTTGACATTAAAAAGAAAGCCTACAGAGAACAGATACCGGAAAATGGTCAATTTTTGATAGTTCTGGACGGACTAACGAACACATTTCGCAGATTTTTGACCGCAATATGACCTGGGGGTGATAAGAAAAGTTTTAATGTCAAGTTTCTTCTTCTACATAAAGTTTCGATATTGAGAATGTAATCTCAACCGATGAGTCGGCAAATGCACATTTCATGGATATATAGAACTAGATAATGAGTGGTGGGTGTAATAAAACAATAATTGAAAGCAAATGTTAGAAATGGGTAGAAAGTAAAAACTTGTTATAGTCAATCCAGGTCGAATCTTCTAATGCACAACATGTGCTGTTTCTTACTGTTACGCCCGCCATATTAGTTTTGTTAGTGCATTTGTATACGCATTAGTGGCACCATAATGCGTGTACACGCATTCTTGAGAACCTTTAGTAAGGCATGTTTGTGCATCTGTTGAGAAATCACGTACACTGAACGTTACCTGAACAACTTAGTTTAAATGGTCAGAAATATATTTGAACAATTGAACAAATGTATAAAGTGACAGCTCGCAGTTACCTAACCATACAAATTAAGGTGCGTATATATCTCTCTATATGCTCTTGCTGGCTCTATCTTCCTGGTATTCATTAATGATCTGCTGTGCGTAATAGAGAATCGTATTTACTCGTTTGCAGAGGACAGCGCCTGCTGTCAATCGTTTCCCTTCATCAAGCGACAATGCAATACCGAACTCTGTCTGATGAGAGGCACACTTAATAAAGATGTGAGTGTGGTCAGACAAATGCAGTAAACCCTAATGCCACCAAAACAAAGTGCTGTTGCTTAACCCTCACGAAAACTCATGAACAACGGCTTTTCCGTTCATGGTGTCAATGTCAAAAAGAAGAATCGGCAGCTCTTGATATTCTTGGCATGAGAATATAAAATGATGTTCGTTGGACAGAACATGTATTCCAAGCGTCGAAAATTGCTATCAAAAGTCCAAGTTTTTTTAGGGCACTCCACCTGATATCCGTACCATTTACACTGCCTTTAGCGTGAAGGCAATCGACCGGATATAGCGAAGAGCTTGGATGCTCATCGGCGATGAGAATACATCCAGACCTTTCGATGTTCTTGGGCATCGTCATAATGTGGACTGACTTTTATTAATGCATACGCGTATGCAGGTGAAGTGTTCCGTAGAGATAAAACAGATTTGTCAATACTTTTGGGTATCGGTATAAAGTGGGTTTGGGTTTTGCTTACGTATAGGCACAGGCAAGGCAAGCCTTCTAAAGAGATGAAATAAAATTTGCCCGTCAATCAACTCCTTTCACAGGGCTACCTGGCTTTCTCAGCGTTCCCACCCATACATCCCGAGGATACTCACATACGGAACGATACATTACCGCGACTTGATGTTCTACAACCACGCAGTGGTCTTTACCACCGTGCCAGGTTTCTCCACTTTCAAGTGGAACGTACAGAAGCACTATTACCCCGCCTCAGTTGTGTACGTATAATCCTTTCAGACCGTTACCGTGCTTACGCGTAAAGATGACATCGTCTGAGTGGCTGGTCAAAGGAAAAAAAAAATAAATAAAAATCCGTAGTTTACATGTTTGTCTTTGCTAAGCAATGTACTGTCTTCACAGTTGTTCGAGTCCTTGCTGAGACAATTGATAATTAAGCGAGATTGGAAAATGGATTAAATGATGGATGTAACTATTAAACAAAAATGGAAAATACAAACATAAATAAAAAATGAAATCAAATTGATTAATGGTGGTGGTGGTGGCTATCGATTCATCCACACTACTTGGCGAGATAAGTTTTAATGTCCCTCTAATCGCTTCTCTATGCACTTTATGTTCTACACACTTTATGTTCATTAAGCTGAGTTAATCTAAATAACCCGTTCAGAGTTGTTTGCGGAAACCTAACCTTACTTAATACGCGCGATTTGTGTTTGTCGTATTTAAGCTAACTTTTAATCTCATGATTGGAAAATAAATCGGTGTTGTTTACTGTATCGGTTGCCAAGCTTTTGCATGTTTGCGATGGGTTTACTTGCAATTTGATTCTGTACTGGTTGTGGGTGTGGCTCCATGCTGGTTGTATACATACTTTTTCCCTTTATTTTTTTCCTTCTTATTTATTTATACGCGAATTATTATTTAATCATTATTTCTTTCTTTACTTCTCCTTATGTACTTTATGCTAGTTTTTAATATTAATTAGTATACGAGTTAATTGTACGAGTCAATTGAATTCGTCTGCTCATTTATTTCAGTTGTGTTTCACGTGTAAGTGGATAAAAATAAAATAGAAAATAAATAAATAAATAAATATCTCTTCAATTCTCGAAAGAAATCGCCAACGTCATATCCGTGTCAATGTTTAAATTCCAAGAGTTATTACAAATCAATTCAACTTAACTTGTTGAGTGAAACTTTCGCTTTTGCTTGTCAATGGAATTTATTTACAGATTACAGTTATTTTCAGAAAACTCTCACTTTTCTTACATTTACTTCCATTTATTTAGAATATAATTTAGGTAACATATTAAGTCAATAGTTTTTCTTCTACTTGCACAGATCTTTTTACACCCATCACCGAAGGATGAGGGATATATTCATTTTGTCAAAACGTTTGCAACGCCCAGAAGGAAGCATCAGAGTATACCACAAAGTATATATATTCTTGACCGTCTGGTCGTCTGTCCGTCTGTATAATGTCTCTCTTGGCCGCATAAATGCAGCTATCGACTTCAAATTTCGCAGAAACAGTGGGAGTTCTTGCACGCAGATTGGTATTGAACATGGGTCAAATCGGTCGGACGAGAAGCCCACAGTATCACGTAAACTGAGAACATTTCTGCTTTTTTAAAAAGAATGCAAAATTGGTTTTTTGCTGATTACTCACAGACAACAGCAAATAAATGTACAAAAAAATTTGAACGCATATTCTATGGCCGTCGCTATAGCATTTGTGTACAAAAATGAATAAATTTGACCACGCCCACCCAATGTTATAGTGTATCAAATTTTGACTGTTTTTTTCAATACCTTTATAACGCGCAGCAACAAGCTTCAAAAAGATACCCCATAAAGTATACAAATTCTTGGCCAGTTTTAAATTTCCAAAATACCTAAACATGTCCGCCTGTTCGCCTGTCCACCTGTCTGTTTGCGCAACTTTGTATTTCTCCCGCTAGCGCAAATGAAGATATCGGCTACAAATTTGCAAAAGAATTTGGAATTAACCTAAACATTTAGAAGAAATCAACTGCCCCCGCTCCAAATTATAGAGCATGAAAATTTTGTTTAGTTCTTTTATCTTTTTGTCCGAGTAAACGGTGATGGGTATAAAAGATTCGGTCTAAATCGAATTTGACTTTTTTACTTATTAAATATTTGTAAGATAGTGAAGAGAAGTAATTTGCACATT
Organism: Glossina morsitans morsitans; assembly: GCA_001077435.1. Taxonomy (NCBI): domain Eukaryota; kingdom Metazoa; phylum Arthropoda; class Insecta; order Diptera; family Glossinidae; genus Glossina; species Glossina morsitans. Next base: position 21,566 of record CCAG010014984.1, read on the forward strand.
AAGTGATATATTGCGTGAGTTGGATCATTGGACAAAGAAACCCTTCAATTGCTGACAGTCGCTCTTGGATCTTGCAAGTGTAGTGTTATTTATTGCATTGCCATCTATTGAAGATCTTATCGAAAAAAATTTCATCTTTAATAATAACTCAATAGAAATGTATGCATGCATTTGTTTACTTATGAACACGAGGTATTAGATTGTTGGAAAAGTCAAGGCACACTCTAGCAATAGCGATATTAATGATAAAAATCTTACGATAATTTGCAATGAATTTTATTAAGATGAACATTATTAAGATATTGTTTAATTCACACCATAGCGTTCTGAAGCCGTCTGTTTCGGAAATCTTCGACCGACAAGAGGTATACACAATTTATGTGATTTTTATTAATCACGTTCCAAAAACTCTTTAAATCCGAGCTCAAGTTCTTTCAAAAAAAGTATACAATTAGGTATTGTATCGAATAAGCAAGAAAGTTGTATTTGTATTAATTTTTACATGGATTTCTCTTATAAATTATAAGTTTTTGCCTATTACAAGCGCGCTTGTGTTCTGATCACGACCGTCTCTCCTTTGAATTTTTAGTTAAGTAATGTTTTAAATATGTCCACTGACTTTCAGATCAACATCGGCATCCAACTGCACGATGAAGCATTTTGCCTCTCTTAAACCTGGTTGTGGGCGGATCATGCACATTCTCGAACCTGGTATATGGCTATCAATTGAAACTGCAGCTTTCCATCTCAAGTGTTTTAATCGTGATGGCCCAAACAAGAAATTGTGCATAATCCAAGAAACGGCCAGACAGACATGGTTCAATTGGTTTTGAATCTCACGTTAACTAGCAAGTTATACACTCTGTGTGGCCTTTAATGTGTCTTTACACGACTTTACAAATGGAACAAGAAACCTATTATAATCCATGGTCCGATGATGGATACAAAAGAAGAATTTGTCTTTCATTATCTCGGTGTAAATGTTAAACGCTTATGAAGTTTGAAATCCATTTGATCCGAGTTTATATTTCACCTTTTTTTTAGAAACTAACGCACAAAGACAAGAAATAATAAAACAACACGTCTGAAGCATTAAGGTCTTAGTACTTGACAGGATTTTTGATCAACAATTTTTATATCCTTCATCGCTTGCGGTACAAGGATATACTAATCTTGTGCGGATGTATGCAACACCTAGAAGGAGTGGAAGTTGGCCCGCCTTTTATTATACCGAGTAATTCAGAATCACTTGCTGGTTTGATTGGTCCGTCTGTCCGCCTTGTTTTCTTGTGTTGAATCTACAGGCCGCAATTTTTACTACATTTGCACCCACATCCCATATAATAACTTATTTTTAAACATCGGTACATGAATAACTTTAGGATGGTGTAGAGTATTTAATGGTAGGTCCTGCCTCGCCATAGTGCGCTTACTTGTTTTTATTTTAATGTCAAATTTTGTTTTGAAATTGATTGGGTTTCTTCTATCAATATAAGGATTAAACAACGGGTTCCTACTTGTTTAACCTAACCTAACATATGACTGGTGCTTTTACAATCAATAATGAAACAAACAATAGTTAAACCTTAGTATCAAAGGTTAATAAGAGTTTAAACCGGCTTCAATTATGTTTGATCTATAGCAAGCCAAATACTGCTTATTGACAAAAGTCAAATTCGTTAAAACGATTTTGCCAAACAATTTTTTTTAAATACTTGATTAAGATTTTTGGCTTTCCCTTATTAAATCTTCGTAGCCCTTCTTAATAGTAGTGTTAGTCAGAGTTTAACCGCCGAATGTACAATTGACAGTTGAATTTTGATTATATTGTAAAGAATGTCTTCTCTTTTACGATCTGTGGATTTATGACCATGAGGCAAGTGTGTACACGTTCACGGCTAAATGACCAGCAGATCATTCGTGAAGATTAGAAGTGATCTCTCTCTGAAAAATCAATTTGTATAAATATTCCACTAATAAAGTATAAGTTTTGGTAGATGTTGACATAAGCGGTATCAAAAGATTTATATCAACTGATATACCCACTAGGAGGAGGAAAAAGTTTTTCGCGATTACTTAACCTTATTACGAAAAGCCGCATAACGCTTTCTTACTTGCTTTGTTTTATTTACGCTAAGCTAAGAAAAACGCCAGAGATATTTTTGTAAAACTGCTTTTAGTTACAGGATGAAAATGAATGACTTAATGACCTTAATTTTTGCCAAAACTGTAAAAGAAATAACCGGTTTTTATTTCAATGACTATCGAAAGATATTTTAATAAAAAAAACCATGCGACATGATTCCTGCGTCAGTTCAATATAAATATATATATATATATGTATATAAAATGCCAACGATAAGAAGTCAGATTCGTGGACCGAACGAGACAATTAACGTCAAACAAATATGTTATGATATGTTTTTCAAGCTCAACATTTGTGCTCATTTACGATTTGTGTCGTGAATGTAATAGACCTACAACGAAAAGAGAGAGAAAAAAAAAAGAAGCAAAAAACAAAAAAACTAAAATAAAACTCATATGTTAAATAAAATTGGTTTTGCTTTACATTCATATGTATATATATGTATATTTTACACATAGCACATAACCACGTATGCTTGCTTGGATAGGTCCCGATAAATTTTCTTCATTATTATTATTATTATTATTATGGTACGGTTGCAATGTTGTTTTAAATTGTGGGCTTGTGTTCGCGCGACGCGTGTTGTATACACATCATCATCATCATCATCATCATCATCATCATCAGCAACAATAATAACAACAACGACAGTAAAAACAGACAACCAGTTCAGTTGGGTTTAGTAGACTTATTTATGATTGTGTATGAATGAATGGATGAATATATGGTTGGATGTCAGGGAAACATAAATTTTTATCTGATTTCATAAAATTTAATCAACAATACGGCGATAGTCTTGTATGCGTACGTATGAGATCGCGTAAATGTCTTTTTTTTTTTTTTTTTTTTTTGTTTAATGAAACCTTAAACATTATCATCTTCATCATTATCATTGTTGATGATTATCGCCATCTATCTATCAATCATTATAAATGATAAGAAGCTTTTGTTTCTGTTTGTTATTTTTTCTATTTTGAAACCTTCGTAAAGGGAAGGATGTTAGCAAATAGTGTGAAGAGAGTACCTTGAATGGCTAATATATGGATAAATGCTTTAAGTGAAATTATTTTATTTTTATTATTATTTTATATAATTATTTTATATGATTTAGAATTATGTAAATGCGGAAAGAACGTCATCACTATTATCTTAAAATGTAAAACTGTCAATATTGACAACTGAATTTCCGCTTAATCATAGCAGCCCCATACCAATACCAATATCAATATCAATATCAATACCAATACAAACATATATACGAGTGCGAACAGTTAAGAGCAAAACTGAAAACGATACACAAAGCAAACAGCTTGTGAGGATGCGGGTTATAAACAACAGATAAGCCAAACATTGATAAATATAGGGGCCAGACGCTAGTCGCTAGTCGCTATCTCCTCTTTACTCGTTGAAAAAGCACTTCACTAATAGGTGTATTTGAAATATATTAAAAATCTCTCTTAACTTATATATATACATCATGTTCAGTTTACAGACATATTTTATTGTCACACCCTGTAAAATGTTTCCCGAATGTAAAAATAAAATGCAAACATCAAGCGAAAGGTGTTTTCTTGATATTAAATGTTTTTTGGTCGCTCCCTGCAAACATAGAAAATACTTACGTGCATATGTATTCGTATGAGCGTGCTTTAGCTTGTTTGTGTGTGTCTGTGTGTGTGTGTGTGTGTGTGTTTATTTGAATGCATAAACATCATATATAGTTAGGAATGCGAAATTTTACTTTAATCACAACATCTGGGGTATAAGATTGCTACTGTCTGGCCCTTCCATAGCCTTCACCATGTATTGACAATTATTGCTTGTGCCAACGAAAATTGTCTAATAAAAGTCAAAAAATTGTCTTGAAACACATACACACGATCGCTATATATATATATATATATATATATATATATATATATATACCTCCCTATATATTCCCATGGAAAACATGTGTAAATATAGATATTATTAAACAACATGTTGTATGCGTTCATTACCTGGTCCTCATGTGAATGCATGTTGAATATGTTTACACGTTTATGCATAAGTTTTAAGTGTTCTATGCTATTAAGTGAAAATACAATTTGAAATCTAAGTCATTTCTTGCTATCTTTTTTTTCTCGATTTTCAAAATTTTTTTTTTTTTTGCCTTTTCCGACATTAAATTTGTTTAATATATTACCGACCATCACAAGTACTTTAAATTCATTTTTTTAATGATGAATATTATCCGCAATAATTTGCCCACACATTTACACATGTTTGTCATTAGTAGTATCGAAAGAAAGGTGAAATTTGTGCAAAAATAGATTTTATATGAAGTGGTAATGCTTCCGATTGGAACTCACTAATATAATGAATGACGAAACATGCTCAGTGGAGATTCCGCAACTTACGTAACAGTGTCCTCAAAAACTACGCTTATTGTCGCCATCAACAAAATGGCGGGAATGTGTACAGTCTCTATGCCCATCCGTGTAATATTTGTGGTAAACGTTCTGGTGATCGAAAAAATGAAGAGATCGGGTTGAAATTTTTGCAAAGGCATTGATATTTCTTGTTCGTGGACAGACCTGCAATGCGCTGTAAGCTGAGAGTAATGCAGAAAATCGGCCACGCTCATCATGAAAACTTATTTTGTTTGGTTTTTTTCGTTTTTTTCATTCTAGTTTTTCTTAAGATAAAGGCGATGGGTGCGTTTGGTAAAACTGAATATATAATTACTTGTGTGAAAAGTGCAGTAAACTCTCTTTTCAAGTATTTAATGCGGTTTCACTGATTTTCTTAAATATTCGTTAAACGAATTTTATATATTTGTGTGTTCACGGGTAAGGACTCCACAAATAGAATGAATTGCAGTTACGATGCATTCGATGAACTATACGCGTCGTCTATTCTATGGATCCGTGCAGAATTAATTCTTCATCCGAGTTAGAAGTTTGCTTGTTCCGCTATGTATGTCCAAGTACTTTAGTGTTCAACCTAAGATTCGCAATTTTCGAAATTTGATATTCTGGCATGCTTTGGATCAAGCAAAACCTTAATCTCTATAAAACCTGTCTATCTATATTTCTATAGTTTATAATATCGGATGAGTGCGTCTGAGTTTTCCACAGATAGGTAAAATAATAAGAAGGGAACGAATAAAAAAATTCTAAAAAGCGGAGGAGTTCTCGGTTACTTTGTACAGAGGGCAAATCATTTAATCGATTTATGATGAAACTTTTAATGCTTTTGTCATTTTTGAACATGAGAATGTTTACTGCAGACGGGCAGACGAACATGCTTGAATTGATTCAAAATCAGATGTTGCTCAAGAATACACATATGTGTATGTTGCAAACCTCTTGACAAAATTAATATAACGCTATCCTTCGGTAGTGGGTATAAAAAAGAAACAAACGGAAATGCAAAATGTACGGAACTAAAATGGCAACGATACTAATTTTGATCGCAATAATCTTAAAAGGCTGCGTGAGACGACTCACCACTCGACGCGGTTAAATCGATCGATTCCGCTGATTTATGCCGAGCAAGTACACTTTGCTATACATATATATATATATATATATGTATAGCTGTATAGCTATTATTTGCTATATATATATATATATATATATATGTATGTAATGTGCACCGTTTATTCGTTGGCAGAACCACAGAACAAAATTAACGACCGAATGCGCGAATTTTTCGCACAAGGTATTGTTTAAACTGATGTGGTTTAAGAATAGCACGGTTTGGTACCATATTAAACGAGGATGTACTGTATTGCTCTCGAGCTGAAAAATATGAAAAAGTTAATGCTTTTAAGCCTTCACATTATTCATCGCCATCGACAACACTACATAATAGGAGTAATTTGTAGACAATCGGATCGTTTGCGCCGTTTAAATTTCAATTACAGATCAATTGGGACAATAACGTTAAGTTCCGTTTAAAATGCCCTTTAAGGTTAGTAGAGAACTTAAATAAATAGATCAGTTTTGGCCCAAAAACTTCAACATTTATAATTGTTCGCATCAATTTCAAGACGAGAAGATGTCGTAACAAAATCGTAATAAAAGTAAAGGAAAAACTAGCAAAATTTAAGTAATTTCATTTATCATTGAGAGCTACCCTCTCCTATTGTTTTGTGCACACATGCGTAATGAAATACAATATGGAAAAACTAAAATGACATTAAAATTCCCCTCCAATTTGTGTAAAAGTTCAAACACGCAGTTGTATGTTGACCAATATGGTCAGTTGCCGTTGCTATCACCATCATCACTACCGCTACTATAGCTCTGCTGATATATAGCGGCGTAGCACATGAAACGTATATATAAGAAAATCTACGCATAAAATTCAGTGGACAAATATATATATATATATATATATATATATATATATATATCTGAAAAAAGCATAATATGAAATAAATAAAAAAATAACAACAGGAAGGAATATTTAATTAAAATCAACTACGATGGCCACCGACACCGAAAGAACTAAACAATATATACAACCACAACCAGCACAATCCAAACAATAATCAACCACACTACGAACAAGAAAAATAACAACTACGGCAACAATATCCACATAAAACAATCATAAGCATAGGCAACGATCAGCGGCAGTATTAGTAGCAGAGCTAGGTAGACAACGTCATAATAATCATAATCGCTTTATATCCCCTATGCATACTATCTACCATATACAGGCGTATGTTTGCACATAATGATCAACTTTTATAATTAGCATAAACATTTTTTTTTTGTTTTTACTACTTTTGGTTTAATAAAGTGTGCCTTAAGTAAAGTAATACTTTTCTAGGTTTTCTGTTGGGAATTCCCACCATTGGCACCGTGCAAACTTATAAGTACAAATGGAAGCAAAAAAAAATCTGCCTGTACGTCAAATTATAAACTCTCCTCAAAAACCTAGGTCGAACGCCAATCAATTGTTGTTGTTGTTGTTGTTGTTGTTGTTGTTTTAGAAATCAAAAGAAACATTGAAAGAGAAACAATAATATGCCAAGCAAGCGAATTAAACGAATAACTATAATATATATATATATATATATATATATATATGAATCGATATATATGCATGCGTTACGATACACTCTGTTGGGGAAGAGTACACAAGTCCATTGAACTAACTAAAGTGTATGGTAAAATGAAGGCAACTAACTAGCCATACAGTCAGCCAGCCACTGCCCGCCGTCATGCTAATGAATTGTGTTCTTATAGAACATTTGACTTCTGACTTGTAACAGACTTTGCGCCGTAAGCACCAGCACGTCAGCGTATCAACTAACCAACTAACCGTCTGTTAGTCAGTCAGTCATTTAGTCAGTTATTTCAGTTTATTGAGCAATAATTGGCTGCAATTTAACTAGTTGACGATACTGACTTACTCAATGGAGTAAAGGGGTCATAACGTATCGTTGTGTTGTGCCAACATTTTCATTGTTGCTTTTGTATTTCGAATTTTGTATTTTTCGTGCATAATTAATTCCAATCGGAAATAGTTTTTAATGGTTTTGTAAACATATGAGCAACGCTTACTTTGCAACCTGCCCACACTTATCTACAAACAATTGAGTACAATGTTATGCGGTGTTATACGAATACATATATAGCTGTGAGTGGTCGTACTTTGCCTGCCATGGTTCGTACGAGTTTTTCATACCACGTTTTGTCACTGCTCCGATTTACTGAATCATGTTTACTTATCGATTACCGTTTTCCTCTTTTTCGGTTTATCAATATTTGTGTTGCGACAGTTGGATCTATAAGCCAACGGTACCGGCTACTGTTCTCCGTTGCATCCGTGTTCCATATCATATCAGCGATATCTGGCTTCCTTAATTGACCCGAAACGGCAGTTATGTAGGCATGCTCTCTAAGTTGCGATAGCTTTTCATCTATCCGTAAAATGCAACAGTAGGGGATGGTAGTTAAGCTGTGCTGTGTTTTCCGCTATCAATACGGCGTAAGCCACTTTTTATTTTCTTCACTTTATTAAATGTGCCTGAATGCAAAACTAAAAGTAATGCACATCTATGGCTGTACCGTTGTCCTTAACATGTTTTGGGTCATGAAATTTCACATTCTTCCCTAGACATTTCAGGTCTTGGTAGCGAGTAAGTGAAGTATGTGCTTTTCAGATGTACAACATTTGGGGGGGGGGGGGGGGGG
>CCAG010014985.1:0-46890 GCA_001077435.1 Glossina morsitans morsitans
CATGAAATTTCACATTCCTCCCTAGACATTTCAGGGCTTGGTAGCGAGTAAGTTAAGTATGTGCTTTTCAGATGTACAACATTTGGGGGAAGGGGGGGGCGGTGAAATCATTGGTATTCAGAGAGGACAAAGATCGCCTTTTCGGCGTTTCGAGCCAGGCTCTTTCGACTTTTGCTTTAAAGATAGCTGTGGTATTGTCGCGATGGAAGACGATCCCACTGCCATTACATATGACGTAGAGTATTAATAAATGATGCTATAGAGAATATTTAATTAATATATGTAATAACATACTATACTTACTTATTTGTACGTCCATACCTGAAAGCAGTTGTGTAGAGATTTTCTTTGGCTACCGTATAAAAGTGATATTCAGTTTATTAGCGAGTTTTTGCAGCAGCACTTGGCATCATATATAAAAACTATGAAATAATATTTTGTTAAGTATGGACCTCCTAGCTACTTTCTCGGCACTTTTTCACAATGACATTAAGGATAGTGGCGAGTATTTATTTGTTAAACATTCTTTATAAGATGTCGGTTCAAGTTTTTAGCTACGATCATGGATGGATGTCATCATCAATTGAGAATATGTGTTACATTCTAGCATTTTATTTTAATTTTCGCTCCTTACGTCTTGTAATAACTAAAACAATAATAGACAGTGAGAATAAGCAGGCGGACAAAGCTAAACTGTCTTAGAATCCTACGCAGCTCAGCATGAGATGTGTGAACGAGATCTCTGACGGGCATTTTCCTCATTTATCAATTCTGATCATTTATGATCATCAATGTCCCTACGTTCATGGACATTCGTAGCCTGTTTTCTCCAATGGCTTCAAATGTATTACTATTATTATTATTATTAATAATTTCGCCAGAGAAATAAATTCTAAGACTAAACTCTTAAAGTACTAGCATCTAAGGCTATCGGCTTTTATTAAAAATTCTACCACACTTGAGATTCGATCCCACGATCATTGAGTTGCTAGTCGAGACTTTTGCCTACTCGGCCACTCAGGCGGATTCGTAACATTTATTGTGGAATAGCATAACGAAATGGGAAGCTTATTTTCGGACTTTTATTGTCTTGTGGCTAGCGTATCACTATTAAATGACGAATATTTAAATATCACAGAAACGACACACTTAGCGATGAACATAGATGTAGGAGAAGGCAGCTGATGGGTCTAATTCTTCCTCTGCGTTCATCGTGTTTCGAAACACTTTGGTAAGCAATGCTTACTCTGTCACTGACAACTGAGATTGTTAATTACCTCAGCATATAGAAGCGTCCCTTTTTTTCAGTTTTCAAAATTCAAATGCTAGTCGAGATTTCTCGCCTTCGGCCACTCAGGCGGATTGTTTAAAATGTAAGTAAAGTTGAGTGTGTCAAATAAATTTACTTTCCTTAATATATTTTACTTTTTATTTTGCAATTAATGGGCAAAATTCGCATTTGATGTGACCGGATTATTCCCCTATGCTCGTGAAAAGGTTCCAAACCATAACTAGGATATGTACTCTACGTTTACGTATATAAACTTAACACTCTTCCACAATAGTTGAGCTGGTACCGTCATTTAAAAATGGGAAATGAGTATAGCTTTTGTAGAACCTTTAAATCGACTAAGAAAGTTGAAAATTTTAAAATACTATTCAGATTAAAAAATAGGGTGGACATGAAATTATTTTTTTGTATTGCTTTTTAGTGCTGTCTTGGATATCTATGTAGAATTGTAAGTTAATATATTCAAGTGCTGCAGAATTACACGAATTTCTGTAAAAAAACATACACAAGTGAGTTTTTCAATTTTCATAATGTCCGTCTATGTCGCGAAAAAGATTATTAGTAAACATGAATATTCTGGCGCGGAAATATTGAAGACATTGAAGAAGGTCTTTGGTGATTAGATTATCTTTGCAAAGGTATTTCCATAAGTGATACGAAGACTTCACAGAAGGTCTACGACGAGTTTAAGTTGAACTCGGAGCGGACTGGACGACAATTCTTGGTATTGCGTTGTTCCGCGCCGCATTGACTCTTCGAGAAAATTTCATCAGAAACTCTAACCTTTCTATCGTGCCGCATTGGTTTGATTTAGTACCGTGCGATGTCTAGCTGTTCAGCAAATTCGAGAGATTGTTCCAGCAACGCTTCAACTCGTTTGAGAAAATACAAGTCAAGTCGAACAAGCTATAGTATGCCATTGCGGAAAAAGACTGCGTGAATGAATAAAGATTTTCCATATCAGTGCATCTTCTTTAAAGTCCACAGATCCATTTTAAAAATCGTTGCGTTCAATTTAGAAATGCACCTATTAAGGCAAAAATGCTAAAACCACATAACAAAAGAAAAATGTTTCTAACGTATAGGCAAAGTCATATATCATCAAAAATTTTATAAAACTATTTATCAGCGAACTTAATAATACTTAAGGAGGCAGATGGTAACTTGTTTATTTATTACACCGTACACCACTTGCGGTGCAAGGGTGCATTGTACGCAACACCTAGAAGCTCTTGAGGTAAACCCAACTGTTATTATACCGATCGATTGAGGATCACTTTGCCAAGTCAGTTTGTCTGTGTTGGGATCACCCTACAGGCCGCAATTTGTTAGATACTTTGTCGAAATTTAGTATAATAAGGTGTTTTAGGCTAAGGATTGAAAATGGCTCGGATCGAATCACTTTGGCGAACGCTTCTACCGTAGGGTTCTTTCTTGTTTGCGTATATATTGAATGTAAAAATCAAAATAAAGATTCAGTTATATAAAAATTTCGAAAAAAGGATTCTTTTTGCTCAAAGTTGATTTTATTTGATTATAGTAATTAATTTATGTACATGAGTATCCGATTTAAGTTTGAATGCCTTTTTTCCCCTATCGTTTAGCTAACCTTGTTGCTTAAACCTTAATTTTTGCTGCGTATTATAGTAGTGTTATTATTTATATGTAATGTGACATATTATTTAAGTGAAAGAAAGAACGTTGATCTTTAACGTAAAGGTCAGTTCTATCCAATGCCGCACTGACCTCTAATGGTTTATCATCGGTTAAGCCGTACAAAAAAGGAAAAGAAAAAAGGAAATAAGAAGCAGCACGCGCGCACAGACAATTGGAAACTCGGAAATAACATTTAAGTGAAACCTCAAAAAATAAAATCATCATAATTTTATTATTCAGCTAGAAGAGTAACAACAATAACAACAACAACAATAATAACAACAACAATAGTTCCAACAAACAGTCAATGTCAATACATTCTGGAAATGTATAAAAAAATTTTAAATAAATTCCATTTTCTATACAAATATTTATGTATGTATGTATGGAAAGAGAGATAGAAATAGCGAGAGTGAGAGCGAGAGCGAGAGAAAGTGAGCGAGAGAGAGAGAGAGAGAGAGAAAAGGCAGATGTAGAGAAAAAAAAGAAGACATTCTAATGCCTAATGCCTACACACACATAATGCAGGCAAGCATACGATGTATAGTTGTATAGTTGCTTGTACGTGCTGTGCAAGTGCAAGTATTTCTTTTTAAATTGTGTGTCGAAAAAAAACAAGAAAAACCACATAACAAACATGCACAGATCGTAACACGGCTTCTTGAATTGATGCTGTGTGCAGTATTCATCTCATAACTTTGATGTCATTTACATTACATACATACATACATACATACATACATTGGTACACATGTCTCTCTACTCCCATTGCAGTGGATCTTCCAAATGTGCATTAAATCGCGTGTTTTGCATTTGGAGAAAAAGATTTTCTCGGTTGCGTTTATCTACGTTCGCACGTAAATGTGTGTATAAGCTTTGGTTTTTAAGGCAGATGTTATATTATATATATAAATGACTAACCGACTGACTGAAAGACTCATTGTCTAGTTGAGTTTCTGCGGTTACATTCTTAAGTAACTGCATTATGCATATAAATACATATGTAATATATTTAATTAATTTAATATGCAGAAAAATTGAACGCAGAATTCATAGATAATAGCAAGATATGTTTATCCAGACCCAGCGAACTGGGCGAATCGATCGAAAATGATTGCAAAAAACAATAAAGAATTTTTTCCTTATAGTCCCATAATATGAGATAACAGCGAAATTCGTTTATTATTTTTTTAAAAACTATATATATATATATGTAGACATACATATATATTGCTATAACGATCGTAGTACACACGTCGAACATATTTTAAAATATTGGCAGGGAAAAAACTCCATTGTCGAGTTGGCATGAAACTTTTGGCATCGCTATCACTATTTCGACAGCTATTAAGGAATCCGATGAATGCATTATTTATTCGATGGATTTCGATGGAATCTTTCTATTATAGTAAAAGAATGTTATACAAAAATGACGTCATTTCTGAACGTATTTCTAAAAGTGTTAACGATGTTAGCATTAACTTATTTAGATAAATTATTTACATTTGATCGACATATCTTTCCTTGAATCACCGAATTCAATGGCCACTACCGAGCGCTTATTGATAGCACAGGATGATGAGAACGAGAACAAAGAAACTGTTGATCATTTTTAAGAATCGGTTGCTGTCAAACTAATAGTATCGTTTAGAGTGCATCGAAAAGGCGTTACATCCGATAGCTTTCGCGCGACAGTATCATGAGCTATAAAATTGTAAAGAACTATCTGAAAATATCAGAGCAAAGAGAAGAGAATTACCAATGACTTGCCAAGAATGCATAGTAGGATGTGCCATACCATACCAATTAACAAACGTGATCCGCGTATTTCGAGTACATTTTATTATATACGCGCAGTGAATTTGATGTGAACATGACATGAGACCAGAAGGCAAGAAACTATTCCGTGAAATCGAAATCTGAACGATGATGTCCACAGATCTTCTACAATATTCTTAAGAGAAAGGAAATCACCCCAGCAACTTAAAAAAGCATTCGCTTCATAAGGAAGGAAAGATGATAGTTACATATAATAGATGCTTGCATGTATTTTGGTGATTTTTTTACTCTTGAAAAAGTTATTTTGAATTCAATCAAAATGTTTTCCATCATTTTCTGCGACATTTTCCCATCTTTTTGATAGCACGGCAATACCATGTCGAGAGAACAACATTGGTTTGGCAGAATCTACACGTCAGCCAAGCCATGCTGCATAGATTTGAAAAAGTGGTAATCAGAAGGTGTTATGTCTGGTGGGCACGTTAGGTGCGGCAGGACTTACTATTCGAGCTGCAATAGTATGCACTTGACAACTTTCGCAATATGTAACCGAGCGTTGGCATGCAAGAGGATGGCTTTGCATCTGTCTATCTGCTATCGTAGGTCTTTTTAGCAACAATATATCGTTCAATTTGTTCAAATGACGTCGGCAGACGTCTACAACAGTAACAACTTGATTCGGTTTTCGCAATTCGTAATACACTGCACCTTCTCGATCCCGCCATATGCATAGCAAAAGTTTATGGCCATAAATATTTCGCTCTGGTGTCGATGTGGATGGCTCGCATGGACTAACCTATGACTTTTTGCGCTTGGTCCCATAACGCAAACAAACCCCGATGTTGAAACGCTTCGGAATCGCATTTTCAGTCAATTCGTGTGATAGTCATCTTCCCGCCTTTTCGAGCTTTGCCATCGCACGTTAACAGAAGAGTTGCTTCATTAACTGGTAAACTGTTTGAAAATTCTTTAATCCTTCAGGCCGTTCTTTAGCATTGACATCGAACTCACCACTTTTTTAAATCGTTGAAACCAAAATTGACAATTGGGATATATGGGATGGAGTCGCATCACTACAAGCTTCTAAAAATGCTTGATGGGCTTCGCCAGCAGATTTCTTCACATCAAACATGAAAAGTTTTGAATATCGAAAATGCATTATGCTGAGTTCCATGGATAGCGTCTAGGTGCACTGAATAACCCAATAATACTAAATGGAAAACTGGCATTTTATATAGAGAAAGGTCAAAATGATCGAATTTAAACCTCGTATACATTGATACTTGACACGACTTTGTCATTTTCGCCAATAGATGTCAGTAATCAAAAGACATGCAAGCACTTAATATTATATAATGCATGCTTCCTTTGGTACGAATTTGAATTTAAAAAAAAGAAAAAATGGAATCTACATGTTTTTTAGCTAGAGAAGTACAGGGGGCTTTGAAGAATTTTGATTTTTTAGATTCGCGAGCATTTGAATGAAAAAGTTCATGTTTCGACTAAAAACAAAAGGGCAAACTTTCGTTAATAAAAAAGCATTTAAATTAACTTCTTCGTGTTACTTCGTGTTACAAAGTCAAACAAAACGAGTGAAAATTCCAGGAATTTTTTTTATTTTTTCTTATTTCTGTGAAACTTTTAGTACTATTCCCGATTAGAATGCAATCTTAAGACCACAAAAATATTCTGTCATGTTCAAATATTTCTCCCCAGTTAAGGCTAAAAGTTATTGCCCCTTTTGCATCTGACAAACGACAGAATCGCACGTTTTGCACTTAAGATCTTGCGGAATGAGAATAGAAAAGAAAAAGAAACCAGAAAATGTGCTAGAGACGAATTCATAATCAACTGCAAGAGCCTTCACCGTAGATTTTTAATTTTTTGGTTAAAAGTTTTCGAATCGCTCTCAGCCTTTCATTTGCTAATTATCGTTTCAGTGAACGTATTCTTGTATGGAAATTATTTTAAACAAACATAAATAAACTTTCTAAAGACGACCCTTAGCGTAGTAGAGAAGTTAAAGGCCCACAGCTGATGCATTACGCAATAATTTTCGGGCAGGTATTTATTCGACATCACTCGTCTTCTCGAAGCGTTTGGGGACAACATTCCCCAATTTCAAGGAAAACACTTTTTTCAAGTAAATATGCATTAAATCGCTATAAAAAAAAAAAAAAAAAAAAAATTCTACTTTTAAAAAATATTTGCATTGGCTTTCTATCTTAAACACTCACAATCAGTACAAGCAAACTACCCGAACGAAATAAACTTGTGGGTGTTATGCAAAAATGCAACCAATGAAAACAAATTCTACATAAAATAATTGTTATTCAATTTAGTTGAACAAGAATAAGAAAATATCCGTGATACGTCAATGTATTCAAGTTCAGAGTAATATTCTAAGAGAAGGTAAACTAACGTCAAGAAAACAAAAATCTGTTTCAAATGCAAACTATATATATAAAAAAAAAGAAGAAGAAGAAGAAGAAGATCGTTTAAATAAGTTTTTCTTTAAACGAACTTAATGATGGAAAATAAATGCTATTCTCGCTCTTTTCATTTGACTGTAAACAAAACCTTGGGGCGCTCAAGATTTTAATGTGTGAGAAATGATTTCTCTCTAAATGTTTCAAGCTTTCATATAATTTATTTAATACCTTTTCATTTTTATTACAATTTGGTTTCTGCCGTTCAAGATCTTTGATTATTGTTACGCATATCTTCGTGGAATTGTTTGTTAAGAAAAAATCTATACACCATGTCGTAATGTTCGCTAGATATCACTTCGAACGAGCGTAATTAGTTTGTCGCATTCTGCCCTCTAAGCCCCTTCTACTTGGTAGCGGTCGTCATCATTTTGAGTATACATGAAAATCTGACTCTGCCAACTAAACTAATGTGGATGCGAGGGATTGCTAATTGCTGATTGCTGGTTGCGTCTTTTAAAACGGTTACGTGCCTAAAAGTGAAAGATGGCTGATGTGGTTGGACTATTAAGCAACTACTCTTTAAAAAAAGTAACGGACACCGAACGAAACGAAAAAAAACGGATTATAAATATGAGCAAAGCAAAATTCATATAAGTGATATCGAAATTAATTGCACTGGAATATCTGGAAAAATTCGCTGTCGATAAAACCTGGTTAGTTATCTTATCCAGCTGGTTTAAATTTGCGTACAAAATTAGATAAAACATTGAAGATAGCAACTTTTTTTTAAAAAAAAATTTATTATAATAATTGAAAAAAATCTCTTGCTCGGACATAATAGAACAATCAAGTTTGATACTTTGTTATTTATGCTGATCAGAAATATTCATAGTTTGCATCGGTCTCAGAAATTATCGGCAAATCTAATACAAACGCTATGGTGAGTATCGAAGAGGAAGAAAGCATTCATTAACATAAAATATATAAAACAGTATTGTAACGTAACGTAAAATGTCTTTTGTGTATTCACGTTTTCATCCAACTTATCCTACAAACGACTTATTCACAATTGAATCATTTAATGCAAGTTGTGTTTACGGTTCAATTGTTTTTTTACTTAATCGATTTTACCTTTAGCAAGCGAACACTTTACTTATATGCCGTCTTAGAGACCACTCATGAATATAAAAATCCCTTCTCATATTTCTTTTGGGTATTGTTGCCATTCTGCCGATCGCGGTCGACAGCTAACGCGTCATGAATCCGTGTTTGGTTTATGGCGTTTTAAGAATTTCGTCTCTTAGAAAATCGGTTAGTTTTCATGTGGTCTCACAACGTTATTTAGGGACAGACGGCACCACCTGATAACCTATTACAAAGATTTTGAATCACATACTAACCCTTTACTGTTGCATTTTTATTAACGTCGAGCAACCCGTTGCCACACTTGCCTCCAAAATTGCAATAAGCACACACAATTAAGAGCAAACTTTTTATTTAAAGTAAAAAATTGAAGAATTTTAGTTTTCCACTTATTGTTAAAGGATTTGTGATTTTTACATCCCAAACCACTTGCGATATCAAGGTATATTAACTTTGTGTGGACGTATGGAATATCCAGGAGGGCCGATCGATTCAGAAAATGATATTGATTCTAAGCTCCTTTGTGCATCTGTCTGTCTTGATTTCCTGTGTTCAATCTACAAGCCATAGGTTTTGAGATATTTTGCTAACATTTGGTACGCTGACATGTATTGGCCCAAGGTCGAACGCTATTAAAAATGTTTCAAATCGGATCACATTTTCAACCACTTTTCATGTAGGGTGTTTTTTTAAATAGTCGACATATGTATAACTGTAGGGTAGTGTAGGGCATTTAATGGTGGTCCGTACACCACTATAGTCTATTTATTTGTTCAACTTAATTAGATGATAAGAAAACGATAGAAATGTAGGTTTGTGTAAATTTTAAAAAATATTTTCTGTACATAGCTTGCGCCAAGATTTTCATTAAATATTAATAAGTAAACAGGTAGGGGCTTGTACTGCTATCTGGGCCAATCGTAATATATGATATATACATATGAAAAATGCCCCCCGGCTAGAATCTAAGAGTTTGGTACATGCACTGCAACGTTTCAGTCGTTACCATGAGAGAAAAAGGAAGAATTAAAACCGGTAAGAAAATTAAATTCGGTCGGGAACGAATCTTTTAGGCCCATCACTGTTTACCCCCAAAAAAAAAGACAAAAGAAGTAAAAGAACAAAACTTTCATGCCTTATAATATGGAGTGGGCGCAGTTGGTTTCTTCTATATTCAAATTAAATGTTTTTCTCGTAGAGCAATGTAGGCGTGTCCTTTGAAAAGCTTAGATTAATTCCAAATGCTTATGCAAATTTGTAGGCGATATCTTCATTTTCGCTAACGGGAGAATGTTTACCACAGATACTACAACGGACAGATGGACAGATGGACAGACGAACCGGCGGACATGTTTTGAAGCTTGTTGCTGCGCGTTGTAAAGGTATTGAAAAAATAATTCAATTTTTATGCACTGTAATGTTGGGTAGGCGTGGTCAATTTTTTCCATTTTTGTGCACAAATGCTACAGCACTGCCCATAGAATATGCATTCAAATTTTTTTACATTTATCTGCTATGCTTTATGAGTAATGAGCAAAAAGCCAATTTTTCATTCTCTTTGAAAAACGGAGGTGTTCTCAGTTTTCTTAGCCGTGCTGTGGGCGGGAGCTTTGACCCATTTGGCCGATCCGACAGTAGAGTGGACACTGGAACTTGTACTAGCGAGCGACATATATAGAAATATAGCTCGTGGCACATAGGTAACAGATTTGTCCAAAAAAGCAACAACTTCGATATTTGCTGTAACAGTATTCCTAGATGTAGATTTCCAGCTCTGCGGTCTCGTGAAGCAAGTATAAGCGCCTGTACTGTAGTAGTTATACTGCGTGAAGTTAGAAGCATGGCGAGTTTTCGCGCAGGCTAAACGAGGTCATAGCGGACGTCTGTAATGCACCATAGATAGCAAGCTCTTTAACGTAAGAGAGCAGTCTGCTGGTGGCGTGTGAATGGGTATTTTCGCCGTAATATCGGTGTACAGGGAGATTGCTGCACATCGCACATATTACCCCAGCACTCCAAGCCGTATATATGCGCTTCGAATGGTTTTAAAAGAAGCAGCGCTTGTTTTTGCAAGCGCTGAGCCAATTTATATATTGGTAGAAAAAAAGCGGGGCATTTACGAGCGGTGTCGTGCCAACGGTCACTTCTAACCGTCAGAGGATAGAACGATCCGGCTGCCTCGACGAGGGAAAGAAAGAGAAAACGCAGCTGGATGGGTGATGAATCGAAAGAGCATACAGGGACGTTAATTATTACCCAACGCAGCTCCTTACAAGTAACATTTGCTTTGGGAACTACCTGTATAAATACGCGCATGATAGTTCAATACGAGTAGAGGAGAATGCGGAACTTGCTAAATCCCATTGCAAAAAGCTTTACAAAGGCCGGCCTCAAAAGGAACATAAGTGTGATAGACGCGGATACGATTTAAAGTTCAACGGTCTAGAACATCGTAGATGTAATTACGTTGAATGTATTCCAAGATCTGCATCGGCTGAAAAGGCGGTGGATGGACAGAAGCAGAGATAGTGGAACGAAGTGAGAGAATCCGATAAGATTGCACCAAAAGGAACGCATTAATTGCAATCAGCTTGTGCGAAATAATACTTAACAGTAGGGCCACGGAAAAAGTATGTGTTAGTAATACTGGTTTAGTGTTATGATGACAACAATTTTACGAGTCTTTACATGCCCTTTAAGGTTGACAAAACGTTTGCAACGCCCAAAAAAAAAGCTTCAAAGAAGCTTTAAAGTAAATATTAAGTAATTCTCAATTCGAATTGAGTTCAGAATTGACTTGAACATGTTTTTCCGTCCGTCTATTCGTTTATCTGTCTGTGTGAATGTAAGTGATAGGCATTCTCCTGGTCGTGAAAATTAGAAATTCGGCTTCAAAATTTGGCAAGAAAATTGGGAGGTCTTGCATGAAAGTCAGTATAATGAAAATAGACCAAATCGGGCCAAGCGCACGCCCAGAACGCGACATGAACTGAGAACATCTCTTCTTAGTGGGTTTTTTGTTCATCACTTTCTATAAATTGCAAAAGAACATTTTCACGTTGTAAGGAATATTCCGCAAATATGAAAGCAAAGTGAAATCATACTCACTCAATGGTATAGAGAGTGGAAAAGAGAGTTCTTCTTTTTTTCTTTTCTTTTTTTTTGAATTCGGTCACAGCTGAATATAATTTTCTTACTTGTCACTCCTTTTTTTTGAAGGTTGAAAAAGAGATAAGGAAAGCTTCTTAGTATTTGATGTACATTTCTGAAAGTTTTCATCGAGCCGTTGAGTAACGAACATAATTGCACAGCACAGTAAGCAATTCATTGGCTCATATGTCAACTATAAGCAACAAAATCCAGTATCCAGTTACAGTATTTTCGGAAATAGTTGTTGAGTGCTTGTTGCTGCTGCTGCTTATAGTTTGTAGTTGTAAAGTTACCTTTTTAATTTATGATCCCTTGTGATGGGAAAATGCGTAAAATTTCTAATACTCACAACAATGGTTTAGTAACTTTAATAGCGATTACAGCGTAAGCATTGAAACTTCAATAGAGTGTCAGACACATAAGCAATTGTTTTCTGTATAACTGTGTAAGCAAGGCGGGGTGGGGTTTTAAGCGTGAGAATACTTCTTCATGCATTCTGTAGACTAATGAAAAAAAAAAAAAAAAAAATTGTCATTTTTTTGTTTCATTTGTTTTCTCGCTCCATACATGTATACATGTACTTATTTGTAGATAAATGTCGAAACGAACTTGTCTGCGATATCCAATACAACGAGATAACCATGACGATGGTGACGACGATGAGAAGTATACCCGCGCAAATATTATTTAGAGAAGAAACGATCAGACGCAACAACACCTCAATTGCCAATAATAATAATAATAATAATAATAATAAAAATAATAACAACAACAACGAAGACGGCGACACTAATAGTAATAGCACTGAAAATAGTAAAAAGAATTTTAGCTGTCAGACAAAGCAGTCAAGGCGGCAGGATGAGGTAGCACAATCACGAGGAAAAGCAGTAAACGCAGCAATCAACGATAGCATCAGAAGTAACAATTCCTTGGTAATGAAAAGTTGTAGTAATACCGGTTTTATGTTTAGTTGTTTTGGTCAGATAACCATATCGTTGCTGAATACAACGACGTCAGCAACGACAACAATGACAACGACAACAAACGCCTGTATAGTTATAATGCTGCTATGTACAACATGTTCCTTATGTACAGCCTCGCTATGCGATGCGCAGAGTTGGTGGGATCCGACAAAGGACAAATGCGTGCCGTGTATAGTGTGTAAAGGTGACATGATACCGCTGAGACCGTGTCAAGTACATCAAGACACTATGTGCGGTTCCATATATGATCTTAAAATCGACTGGGTTGTCCTAGCGAAAACCGAACCCAACTGGAAAGAGGTAAGCAATAACAATCAGCACGCAAAACAAACAAAAAAAAAAAAGATTATGAAAATCGAAAAGTAATCAAAAATAATTGAATAAATTTCTGTTTTTCTTTTTTGACGTTTATTTAATTTTTGCTAAATCAGCGGCGAAAGTTTGATGACCTTGATTATGGCTTCGACCACCATCACTTGACAGCTGAACAACTGCAACAACTAGAGGATGAAACGGTGTCTTTAGATTGGCAAACAGCCGCTCTTTTTCTAGCCGTCTTAGCTTGTTTACTATTCTTCATTGTGGCCGCCTGTATACTTGTGCATCATATGCGACAATGGCGACGCATGGAACGTAGATTAGATCAAGGTAAGCTCGATTTATGTAAAACGATCATTAATATTCCAATCATATATCCATCTACACAAGTATATGTAAGAGATTTGCTTGTTGATTGAGTTCGACTGGATTTTCGGTTTAGTTAAGACTTTTCTTCTGAAATAGCATAAAAATAAGAAGTATCACGTTTCAATGGTTATTTTCTGAGTTGCATACGTTATTTGAAATTCCATACATACCTTGTTGGAAAATAATAAAAATAACTAAAAACAATAAATATATAGAAAATGTTTCTCAACGCAGGTGCTGTCAATCATATTGAACACTCGCAGTAACCATAAAAGGTAAAAGAACCAAAAGAAATGTCTTAAAAGTTTGGGTTAAATTCCCTGAAATATTGAGCAACACGTACTACAAAACAGTCGATTTTTTACGAGTTCGTTTATGTTTTGTTTGATAAAATCTTATGTATGTGTTTTTGAAATGGGTGCCACTGTGCGCCAAAGATTCCTTCATAGCATAATAATAAGAAGAGAAAAAAAAAAAAAAAATAATCAAATGTATTTTCTTCCATTTATAAAATGCAAAAAAATAAACTCATTTCCAAAAAAAAAAAAAAAAAAAAAAATTAGGTTTATCTTGTGTATGCATGTTAAACAAAAATTAATGGCACAAAGCGTGTTACTACGACTATATGCAAATATCGCGTTGCCGTTTACGTATATCAGTGTATATGTAAGAAACAAGTGTTATCTAGACATTTAGCAAAGTTCTCATTAAGATTACTAATGAGCCTTAAAAACATTCTATTCAAATATAAAGTTAAGCTTTGTTCTTTTTTCGCGTCCATCGAACTGCCTTTAAGATGAGCAAAAATCAAATAAATCATCATCACATATGACCATTTTATTTCATTTTATAAAACATGCAAGAAGCTTAAACAAGCAAACATATTTGTTATAAATCTTTTAGGAAAGGCCTCGCTTCAGCCTAATTTCGCGATACCTCTACCTACCTACCTACCTATCGGTTTCTCTACATTTAATAGCAAAATAATGAATGCAGACAATAGTTGGCAATGGCAATGGCAATGGCAATGGCAATGGCGTGACACTTACTTTTGCGTGTGTGAAAAAAAAAATATGCCGTTTTGCTACTTTTACATATCGACTTTGACTTCATATAACCAGTCACTGATTCATAATCGAACTTACTAGCAAATAATCGGGAGCAATTTTGCATAGAAATTTTCTTAAAAGGAGCACTTCATTGAATTTAATTTTTATTAGATTCCATCGCCAGTTCTCCAACTAGTTGCGTTGATAAGAGCTTTTACAATGATGTCCAATACTTTTTGTTTTCCTCATACTTATTCTGGAACAGTAATTCTTGCCACTTCTCTACATAAATCTTCTCTTATTGCACCAATAACACGAACAGTCTCGCTGAATAAGGTTCGCTGAAAGATTATGTTTTATATTGGAGTGAGCCAACGCTCTCATGTAATGCCAAAGTAAAAAGTCTAACAGGGTATATCTCGTAACCTTTGCGGCAAACCCACTTAGGCATCTTAAGAGATTCCATGGCCGTTGATCATTTTGTTGAACCCACGTATCGTCCAATCCGGAGTCATTTACTTAGTGCTACGAAAAATCGATTGTCATGTTTCTGCAGCGTTCCGTATTGAAGCTAACTGCAACGCGATGGTCATGTTTAAAAATGATATTTTCAACCCACAAACCGCACCCAAAAATTATAATATTTTTATATACGTAAAAGTCCTGTAGGAATATCGGATGTGTTTTCTTTACACCAAAGAGGTGCAATAATCCTTAGTTAGGAAACTGTTGTTTCATCAAAAATGAGCTGCAATACACATGCACGAAATGTGTGTTCGTAATAATATTTAAGAATCTCTGCACGCTGTATAAGTATGTATGTATGTATGTATTTTATTTCAGAAATAACAGCAAGGTCCGGACAATATCTTGAACAAAAATTTGATCCTAATCTCAATCCGAAGGGCGTTTTATTTACGTTTACTTTTGGAACAACAAAATGCATGTCCCTACATCCATAGATATTTGTTTATTTACTCACATTTATTACAAGCCGTGGTCTAAAAATACAAAAAATACAAATTCAAAAGAATAACTCAAAATGGCACTTGCTTATGGTCCTTCAGTAAACCTACTTAAGTTACGTTGTAGAGTTTCACGCAAGCAAAAGTGAAGACAACAAGAAAAGTAAAGAAGACGAAGCTGTCAGCAATTGTTAATTTAAAAGAAAAGATCGACACGCTACTCGAAGTGGATGGTTAATCTCATAGTTGGTACGGACTTCTGGCAGCTTTATAAGGCAATAATCCCGGATTGCTTGTATCGGAATATGAATATTTATCTCGGCTAATGAAAATGGGGAATAACCTTCACCTGCACCTAGAAATCCTTCAAAATTGGAAGTAGTTCGATTTCAGGGACTTCTGCTGCTTCTGTTATCAATAGCAATAGTCGCGCTGCTTCATTGTGATTATTTTCGTGGGCGAAAAGTTTCCTTTTTGATATGACGTCACGCTTTATTAAACGTTCACAAGGCATAAATAATTGTATATTAGGATCTTCCATAGCCACCATCCTTACTAGAGAAAGCAAAAAACTTTAAAAATCGTTGGTGTGGTAGGCCCTGATAGGTACTTTATTGCTTATATTGCTGTTCACATTCGTTAAGCCGAGGGAGATCTATTTGTACATGGATTACACGTGGTGGACACTTTGATCTTTGTATCTACTCTAGTTTAGGAGGAACGGGAAAAACACTTTTCTTGCTTTTGCAAGTTGTGGTCTTTGTTGTGGTCTGTGTTGTGTAGTGGACGTGTCCTTCAACCGATTTGGTTCATTTTCGTTATCACTTCACGTGCAAGAACTTCTCATCTTTTTGTCAAATTCGATGCCGATATCTTAATTGTTGCGGCAAGAGGAGTGTTTGTCATAGACAGAAACTTATTTGCATGAACAAACATCCCTGGATCGATACAAAATTTGATGCTGATCGCAAGTAGATATACTTTGTGTGGTCCGAAAAACTTCAGACCACACAATGTTGCGAACGTTAAGATAAAACGAATAATCGCCCAGCCTTTTATGATGGGTATGAAAACATTATGAAACCTTAATGACAATGTCTTTGTCGTCATTATGTCATTATGCCAGAAACCAGAAAGCCGTTATAGATAGAAAGAATCAATTCGTTACTCTTGAACAGCAGTCTAAAATTGCTTAAGCAGTCTTAGAGATGTTTAGGAAAAAGATTAACAACAAGAAGCAATTAATTAATTTTTAAATTAATAGACAAACAAAAATTTTCAAATTACTTATGTATTTAGACTAAATTCTTTCATCTCAATCTCGATCAATGCTATTAAACCAAAATTATGATTTCCAGTAGTGAAGTAGTAGTGAAGACAATTGTGTTAGAAAAATATCCGGTGAACATATTCACTTGATTTATTTACTCAAAGCAAGAATTGGCTAAAGCAGTTCCTACATAAAATGGTGTTAACTAATGATATCTTCATGCAATAAATATTTCATATAGAAATGAGTTTAGACTAAAGGTGTAGAGAGTAGAGACACACAAAAAAAAAAATGATTTAATTTAAATAAGAAACTCAAAGAATTTTATATTGTATGCATTTATGATATTTAAGAATATAAAAAAAAAAAAAAAAAAAGTTCATGAATGAATGATCATTTTGCCAATAAAAACAAGGAAATTGTTTTTTCGGTTTTTTTTTTTTTTTTGCTTTTCGAAACTAAAACTGTTGTAGCTTGGTCGGGCAGACGTTTTATTATAAACATCCCGAGTTTCCTAAACAATTTATTTCATTGCAAAAATAACAATTAAATAATTTGTTTATAAACAGGTTACGAAATAATTACGAAATACTTACATTTATTTTGCTCCCTCGGCGATAAAAATAATGCTATTGCCTATGAGTTTACTGCCCTTCGAATTGAATATTTTGACATTTCCTTATTTTATTTTCGTTAAGTTCATATGCTTACAATCCCACATAAGTGTGCACGCATGGCATGAGAGAAACGCAAAGCATGCCACAATCAGTTCGTTTCGAATACGCTACAAAACATGCAATTTACTTAGTAATGCAACCACAACATAACACGGTTAAGATCGGCAGTAATAAGATGATGAAGGGAATTACATTGAGAGTTCCATTGCATTGCTTAGCGTTGAAACTATCGATAGTGTTTTGTTACATAAAATTCCTTGTTCTGAAGATTTTCTCATTTGTCTTATACGTGCGATTTCCATTTGTAGTTGTTAACCAGGAGTTTCTGTTAGTCGTCAGATGCACAATGCGCTCGCCAGCATCAAAGCATCAAAAATCCTTTTTTGCCTTCATTACTTCCCTATTACTTTTGGAAAATTTCGTTTGCCACAGAACTAGCCAATCAATACTGACCTACCATGAAGGCAGGGGGATTAATAAGACGAAAAGCCTAAACCACATAAATCCCATAATAGAAATTTGCGGTTCATTCCGCATAGAACATTAATTTGCTTGGTTTTAGAGTAAGCCGTAAGCGTATGACAAGGAGGTTTGTCCATGTGGACGTACCTTTTAAAAATGTCTGTTAGCTACGGGCAATTGTGTTGTAACTACCAACGTAACTAACTTAAGACGTTAATATGCCATCAAATCGTTTGAAAAAGAACAAAAGAAGTTTAGCAATGATTCTGTGGCTTTCAATGAGATGTCTGTCACTGTTCTCGTAACGTGGTAAAAAAAAAAAAATAGTTTTCCAACCAGTAGGAAGTCCGCTTGATTACACGGAATCTTTATTGCTCAGTTTTTAGGAATAAAGGACGGAAGCCAACAGAATTCTTTAGAGTTGGAAAACTTACAAAATCGCCTTGGGTTACCTAAAGAGCAGATTGCATCGTAAGCAAATATTTGAAATAATATTTGCGAGACTTTATTTCTGAAAATAGGGTATTTAGCATAACCCCGTACCTAATTACTTTGTTCGAATTCTGTGATTAGTTTCAAGCGTGGAATAAACCAGACAGAATGTAAGCTACGTTAAGATCTACGGGTTAAGATCTAGGCACAGATGAAAAAACAGCAAAGTTAGGGAATTTATAAAAAGAGGATGCAAGGACATCTAACATGATGATAACAGTTGCACTAGACATGTAATGGTTATCAACCATCCGATTCAGGAGATATGTGTACATCACCTTACTGGGTCTTAAGATGTCCCTGTGATCTGTTTATAGCATGAGATGGTTTTGAAATACTAAATGCTTTACAATGCAAAAAAATGGCACACTTCGTTTGTAACAGAATGGAATTTCTGCATATATTTGACGAAGATGTGTAGAAAAGCCGAATGGCTAGCATTTCCTCAGTCTGCAGTTCTCTTTAGAAGTCTTTGTATAATCCAAAGTAGAAAGAAAGCGATGATAAGCTAAAGTTAGTAGAACTAATCAACTAATCAAAGAGCTGAACAAAACGCAGAACACTGTCTAATGGCAGATAGTTTAAAAAAGTTTTCCATTATTTCATTCGTTACCTGATATTATCTTTATTTTATTACGAAGAGTGTAGATGGTAGTGGCAGTGATAGTGGGTTTACGAGGTCAGATTTAATTCTTGCACGATTTTGACGTATATGGTGACTGGCGAAGGTAAAATATTGAGTTGGATTCATTACACTTCCCGCAGTTTTTCTATCTTCTTGTCTGGCTGTACATCGCTACGTCTGCTTTACCATATATCCAGTTATCCATCCGATCGAAAACCGTCCGCTTGTTTATCCGGCCGTCTATCCGTCCGTTAAGCAGTGTCCAGTCACGTATTACTGTTGTTATTATTTTCTTGTTCGATCAGTATGCCCTTCTGTTTCTTCGTTATGCTCCTTTACTCCTCTATTTATCCGTCACATATCTCCACAACTGGAACAAATAAAGTGTGTTGCGTTTTCTTATGGAAATGGAAACTTAGAAATTGAAGTAGAATTGAAATGTCCGAATATTTGAAAGTGATATATACTTAGAATTCAACCCCTTTTGTTTTCTTAATACAAGTTATGTAAAAGTCAATATGCACATCTATTTGAAAGAATATTTAGGACTTGTAAAGAAACGAAATGAAAATAAATGTGCTGAGGGAGGCATCCTTCAGTATTTCATTTATTAGAGATAAATTGCGATATTACTGCGATTTGAATAATTTTCAAATTGTTTTGGCTTAAGAGGAGAGCGAATGGTTTAAGGAAAAGATAGACAATCAAAGTTTCCCACAATCTCACACTAATGATTATGCAATAAAAATGAGTTCTTGTTTATTCGTTTCCTTATTCGTTTTTTGTTTTTTTTTTATTTATTTAGCAGGTTGTAAGCTATTTGTATTTCCATCATCGAACGAGTGCACTCATTCCGCCACTTCTTTCTTTTGCGTTTCGCTCGGTGTACACTTAAGAGATTTCATGTGATGTAGAAATCTTTCATTGTTAAATGATGGGTCGATGCGTATGACTGTCAGTTCCAATTCGGTGGCCAGCATTTAATTAGAAAACTAAGAGTTGATGTTGGTCGCGTTATTTCTTCACAAAAAATCGCATAAATAATCGCCATAGCGGTCAAAAATGGTTTTTCTTCGTTCTTTTTCCTTTTTTCTTTTGGTCAATTAACTAAAGATATGGCCATAGTCCGCTGTGGTTGCAGGTACTCGGACGGTTGGAATAGTTTTTACAATGATTCCATGTGATGGTGGAGACGAAAAATGAAAATATTGGCTCATGTTTTATTCAGCGTATTTTCCTATCTAGTTTTGTGTTTATCCGGTTAATTTTCGCCTCATTTTATCTTTAACCCATTTTTCCATTCAATTTTACTTATGCATATTTTTTCTTATTCACTTTTTTCTTAATCTCATTTCCGAATTTCTTCCCCATACCGAGGAAAAAAGTGATTTTTCGATTGAGAAATGGCTTTTAATTCAAAAAAAATATTCGATTTATATTTTTCTCCTTGAACTGAACGAATTCCAAATGTCATCTAAAGTAAGCATACCCTTCCCTACCTGTGAGGGTCATTATGTAATTTTTATAACATATTCCATGTGTTTGTTGTGGGTGAAGACAAGTCATGGACTATGTATCTAGGACTTTGTTATGACCTTCTGTTGGCACATTTGTGTGATTGATTCCCTTTATCGCAATGACGATCTCACAACTTTCTCTAAGCTATCAAATGCAATCTCAAGTTCGTTTATTTTATCCGTTTCATACGTAAATTTAATAATCAATTATTTTATCGTTATTATGATCATTATTATAATTTAGTTGTATCGAAGGAATAAATTGTAGGAGTAAAGGGTTAATCTGATCGCCAATATATTGTTGCTATTAAGTTCTCCACGTACTTGCAATAGTGTCCGTAAGGTCGGACATTTCTTGCTCGCCTACAACTGTGAAAGTGTACACAGAATTGCTTATTTCTTACATTTACTTGTGCAAAAAAAAAGTCCTTATGATTACTACGTCTGCATAACTGATGGATGCGAGAAGTTCAAGCCAAAGTCAAATTTGTTTTTTTTTTTCTTTCATTTTTTCATTGCATTTTACAATTAACTTTTATTAATTTGAATGAAAGAAAATTTATGTTTAATTATTTGTTTTGTAATCAAACTTTTAGACGTCATTTATTCGAACAAAAAAAAAAAAAAGAAAGAACCCTTGCACCCTGTACTTGTTGATTTATACGGCAAAAGTGCACGAGGAAAAGCAAAGTTTACTTTTTGCAATGTTTTTTGTTTACAACAAAGTTTTCGTTTTCGTTTTCGTTTTCCTTTTCTTTTACGATTTCGATTTCGCTTCTTTTTTTTTCGTCTTTTTTTTTTTTTAATTTTTCTTTTGATATATGCTCGGTACATATGCCTCTGCTTACTTACTTACACCTCACAAATAAACGTTCTCATTGAGTGCGAAAACATTGAGGATACGATTTTCTATACTTGCGTTAAATCTCTGCCGCACTAATGTATGATACGTTAAGCCATACCCCATCATACATCGTCGGCAACGGGGGGAAGAAGAGTAAACGACGAATGGATATAACTAACAAATGGGCAAAAAGAACATGTGTTTAATTTAATGTCTATAAAAGATAATGTTTATAAGCGTTGTGCAGAAGAACGTACGTAAAACACACGTACATTTATGCATAGGAATTGGATTTGTTGTATTGTTATGGTTGTATAACACAAGTACGTCGATGGAGATGAGTTAATAAAATGGAAAATAGAAAGAAACTAATTATATATATATATATTTTTTTTTATTCTTTTTTTTTTTTCATTTTGTTTTTTACTAGATGTTGAAGAACTTTCAACTAGACTCATGGCCAAACTGGCTGAAGTCCAAAGCCTAGAGGGCGGAACATTTTTTATTGGCAACGCAGACGCTTTAGGAATAACAACCACAGCCATGACGGTAACGGCAGCAGCCACTACTTTTCAACAACCGCAACATGTTATGCTACCAGGTGAGCATTTGTTATTATTATGTTGTTGTATGCTTTTTTTTTTTCGGAAAAATCCATTTAGGTCAATGAAAAGTAGAGGAAGATCTTATGACCTCAACCTTAGTTACACGATGTCTCGTGCGAATATATACAAAAAAGGAAGACTTTTCAAGTGACTTCCTGTCAGTTTCAAGCATCATATGTTTTGTTTATTTTTTATAATTTGACTTGCGGTTATTGTCGGGATATTTATTTACGTTTTAAGTTATCTTTTGTTTTTTTTTTTGTTTTTTTTTTTTTCGTATGAATTCGCTTATTTAGTTCTTTCTCTTGGTGTGCAACTAACACTTTGAAAAGTATTGAGGACATCGATATGCTATCACGTCAAGTGCTGTAGATCAAGTTGCGTTGAGTTGAAGTGTACGCGTCCCTTTAATTATGAGACATTTCGGATCTAAATTTAAAACAATTTTGGAAAAATAAACAAGCCGGCCAAGGCCGTCAGCCAAATACTCCAGATCACATCGTCTAACAAATATATTTAAATGCTTTCCCATGAAGATCTTTATGTGTGAGTGCGTGGTGGGAGTGGGCGGCGGAGAGCGGCTACATTTATTTTTTTATCTAAGCCCTCATTATTCTTAATGTGCTTTCGCCATAGCTTAACCTAAATTAAACCTTCTTCCTTCTCATGACGTCACTTCACGTATATGATCGAAAGGGATCCGAGAGTTATACAATAAATTTATATAGCAATTCAATATTTTGCGTTAAATTTTCTTCACAAGAACTTCAATTATTCCCTTGTTTGGAAAATCACAAAAACATAATGTCATTAAAACCACCGTAACTCGCCGCTGAATGATCGAAATAATATAAAATTTAGAGAAGTTGTGGCAATTTTCTAAAAATAATTTAGATTTTTTTTTTTTTTAGAGACGTTATCTATGTGTCAGCACCAGCTAATTAATAACCCATATGTTGCACGGTCAGGTTAGGGTGATGATTGCCGTACAGGCAGACTGATGAACAAACATTTTGATGCAAAAAATCTTAAGCTACTATTTCGATATTTATGCATAACACATTGTCCATCAGATTTTAGATTTATATTTCATATGACTGGGCGGTGTAGACAGAATGACAAATTATACCTCGTCTATGCCGATTAAAATAAGAAAATTCAATGCCAATGTGACGTTTATTTACACTCGAAATTGTTATTTTATTAGCACACGTCGCCAATCAGTACACGAGGCATTTTCATGCCGTACCTTTATAATTTAAGTAGCGGCATGCAATGTTGCGATAAGAAAGGATTCCCTGTGTTCGACTTTGTTCGGGTTATTGAATTGTTTAGTTGGCAATAAAGAAATAAAAAGCATTGCTTTTAAGGAATGATGGGTGACTTGAGACTTTTTTGTTGTTCATGAAGGTGTGATTTACAGAACACGTATTAATTGCATCGAACAAAAGTTGTTGTTGGCAATTTTTAAATAAAATTTTATTTTCTCTTTTCATTTCTTACAGAAAAATCGGAGAAACGTCATGATCGTCGTTTATTTACAACCATTAAATCCGGCAACGTTTACATCGAAGAGAACGGTTCGAAGTGTTAATGAATGAATGAATGAATGAATGAATGAATGAATGAATCTTCTTATCGCCATCTACAGCAATTTTTAAATTTCATTTTAAAAATACGAAAATTATAAATCATGCATAAACACTCACATTACTGAAATTTACTTAATAACAGTTTAAGAGAAAAAATAAATAAATAAATAAATAAATACGAAAGTTATGTTCGCTCTATAGCGAACTGTCGATATCCACCGCTCAGGGTAAATTTTGCGTAAATCGCATGTTTTCATTAATGTGTGTGCGTATCGTTTACGAGCTAAACTACCATCAAAATGTAAATGGGTTGTAGCTACCTATGTGTCATATTATGATGCCATAGTTATTGGTAAAGTGAAACCAGAGCGAGTATAGAAGAGAAAGCGTGTAGCGTGAATTAAATAAAGCTAATGCAAGGGAAATTTGCAAGCGAAAATATATTAGAATAGAAAAATTTTAACAGACGTAGTGCGGATACATTATCAATAAATTAAATCGATCGGGTCCATTTTTCAAACGTATATATATAGGACTTTAGTAAGCATTCAATTTTGCATTGGATAAAGTCTCTCGCAGGCGGTTTTCATTTCGTTTTTCTGCTTGTTGTGAGACAACATGTTGAGACATCCATTTAGTTTCAATTATAGGGGAATGGCTTGAAGCGGTGCCGATCATCGTGAATATTGAAGATTGATCTCCTTTATTAAAAACGAAACTAATTAAAGCCGCATGCATTGACGGCGTAATGACTATTTTCAATGCTTGTCGTTATCATGTCATGTTAAATGTTTGTCAATATTGTGTAGTGTAGTTACAATTTCATGTATAACTTTCGACTTGTCGGGTTTTTAAGTTATTTACGGAAAGTGGCGCTCGTTGCTTAGAACAATTGTGCAATTTTTGCAGCATTCTCGCGACCCCATCCAACAAGTGTCATCTTAGCGGACTCACGACATGTTCAGTTCTCATTGTGTATTTGATTAAGAAAATTATGATATAATTTCGAAGAATGTCGTTGAAAATTTGTTTTGAGAAAGCATGCGATCTGTAGTTTGAACACAGGAATTTGTAAGGGACAGACAACCCTCGATTGATTCAGAATCACTTTCTGAATTGATCGGTGTAATAAAAGTTGATTTGATCTCAGGTTCTCGCGGATGTTATATTACTAGTGGTGTAGGGTATGGAAGGCAACTGATAGCATAATACGATATTAAAAAAAATGTATATATATATGAAATTATAAATGAATATGTTTGCGTTTGTCGTAGGCTATAGTTTATTCAGTTTAGGAACACAGTCGAGGTTCCTACTAAGACAAAGGAAGACAAAACTTTCTTACGAGCCTTATTAATCTTCATTAGTGTGAAGTTGACACGATGAGGTTCAGCTGTTAATGTGGGGCGTCAGCCAAGAAGACACATGCGTTTGTCTTTGGGCCAAAATGTGCCATGTGTGCAAAATTTGATCAAATTATCTCATAATTGCGGGCTGCAGGTCAAACACAAGGAAACAATAACAGAGGTACAAGCAGACGGACAAGTTTAAATCTAAAAATTGTGAGTGTTGCATACACTACACAAATGTATGTAATGTATATCCTTGTACCTTGAGCGCTCCTTGAATAATCCTGCATTTGATCTGAAGCTTTATTTTAATATCTACCAAGTTCTTGAAGTTTATGTCTGTACAAATCCCGGATGGTTAGTAAAATCATGACGATTTCAGCCTTGTTTCAATTTGAAGCAATTTTTGAGTCACTTTCACTCACTCATTTCATAATAATTTTAGTTTTCTATAAAATTTTTCGTGTTTTCCCAAAACTCAACAGCAGAAGAATCGTTCGACGGACCCAAACATGTTTTGTGTACAATCTTTTGCTGGAAATGTCATAAGAAGCCCTTGGTATACGCTTATGGGTGGTGGATATAAAAATTTCTTTTGTTGTCTAGTTGTACTTTGCTTTCCTTTGATAATCTGTTTGGATTGGGAGACTCAATTATATGGAACGCATTGAGTACCATAGCTTGTGGTAATATGCTAAATAAATTAAACAGTAAGTTACGCATAACATTCAGACATGTAGGACATCAACTTGTGACAAGATATATATATATATATATATATATAAAATTGTAAAATCAGAGTAAAAAGTAAAATTCTGTTACATTAACAGAAATTAAGTAACAGTTTTTACATAAGAAACTGTTCATTATGATGTCTATAGACAAGAGTTTTCAAGAGTATTGTCTGTGGTGTTTTTCTCTCAGTGTACAACTACTTAAACTTTTTTAAGAGGAGAATATATCTGCTACGTATATAACATATATGTTTAAAGAAGAAAAACTATATTAAAAAGAATAAATAAAAAATAAATTTTTTTTTTTTTTTTTTTTTTTAAATTCAATTGAATGTTAAACATTATGGCTTTTGTTTATTAAGTAGTTTTTGTTTAAATCCGTTCTCCTCTATTACTTCCATGCATATATAATATATAATGTACTCATGATGATCGTTATAATAATAATACATAAAAATAATTTGTTGTGTAAGTGTTAATATTTTTCATTTTTTTCCTGTAAATGTATGTAGACATTAGCTTTTTATTAAAACGAATTAATAAAGTGAACATAATAATGATAATGAATTAAGTTATGGAGCGGTTTGACGGAAGAATAAATGAATTCGATTCTACTTAATGTAAATAGTTGCAATTATTATC
Organism: Glossina morsitans morsitans; assembly: GCA_001077435.1. Taxonomy (NCBI): domain Eukaryota; kingdom Metazoa; phylum Arthropoda; class Insecta; order Diptera; family Glossinidae; genus Glossina; species Glossina morsitans. Next base: position 25,945 of record CCAG010014985.1, read on the forward strand.
TATTTTATATTACAATATATATATATATGAGACTATAGTGAATCAATAACATATCGACTTATAAGCAGATATAATCAAAATGTGTTAAATTCAGCCTTCAAGTATAAATTAAGTATGTACTCTACTCATAAATATACACAAATACATGTATAACGCAATTAAGATTTTTTTATTTTATTTAATTTTTTGTTTGTTTTTCTTTTGTTTTTAAATTAAGTTTATACAGTAAACAGCTATGACGCACATTTCAAAAAAATAAATGCTTTAAAAGAAGGACAACAACAACAGCGACAACAACAACAACAACAATAACGAATAATTTAACAAATTTTAAATGTTTGATTATCTGCTAAAAAAAAAAAATGTTATGTTTATTTTATTAAATTATTTTATTTTTTCTTTTATATTACAATGGGCATATATAACAATTAATTTCACTATTGTGGACATCTTCAAAGAAAGCACAAAAACCAAAAAAAAAAAAAGAAAAAGGCGAGAAGTTTTTTAATGGCGTCGTACTGACTGTTACTAAAAACTATGCAAGTATTCCACTGATTTCCTTTCATTTCATTATGCCGACCATAGGTATGCTAGATGCCTTAATCCATTTGCGCCGTTTAGATATATTATATAAAATATGAAAGGAAAGCATTTAAGAAATGACAGAAATTGCAATTCATACGAGGTTTGACATGCTTGCTTGTAATTCTATACGTCCGTCATTGCAAGATTTCTTAGTCCATTTGGGTTAGCCCATAGTCGTTTAGAAATAAACAAACGAGAGAAACTGCAATTTGTCATGCTTGCTTGTAATTGTGTCCGTCCGTCGTAAGCAGATTTCCTAATTGATTTGCATCGTTTTCAAGAGACGGGTAAATTTGCAATTCCGTCCGTCCGCCCGTCCATCCATCCATCCATCCATCTGTCCATCCGTCAATAGCATGTTCGAGCTAGTCAGAATATGAATATTCTGGAATAAATTGAATAAATGCAATTAATTAATCGGCCTAGAGACGATTTTTTTGATTACAATATCCAATAAGAATCTAATTTGATTGAATCATGTGTGTGCATCCATATGTCTGGTGCCGTTGCAGATAGAACAGCTGAAATTTGTCGAATATGTTCTTGGTTTAGGATCACTGATCGAATTTAGTGAAAGTAAGTAACACTCGTGCTCACTTATAAATTTGGACAGGATTGTTGATATATTTCAAGCGTTACAAACAAAAACGTTAAGATTCTTTAAATGTTGTCACTGACTGTATCACTGTAAGTTATTCCATCCCATCACAAATGCAATATTTTGTGGACATTATTTCTATATATTTCTATAAAACGATAGGCAACTAAAATTCGTTTCAAAGCGGCTGTGCTTTGTTAATGGCTTTTTTTTTGCACATTCCAATATACTTTGAATACGTGTATGCATATAGATACATACATTATATTTTTTAATGTACATACAGCACGTTAACAACATTCGTTAAATTGTTTTCCTCGCATTCACCAAATCGTTAATATCAATTCAGAATTTATAGTAGTTCATACATTCATGTGTGTTTAGATTGTCAAATAAATTGTTAACACATATTGTATATACAGGGTGTCAGCTATTTTATATAAATTTGAGAAATTTGAGAAATAAAATGTTGAGAAAAAACCAATATTCCTTAAAACATTTGTTTACAAAACTTACAAGAGAATTAAGAGTAAAGAGTAACAAGTCAGCAAATTACATTCGCTGGTACCTGAATGTTTTATATCCATCTACAGTTTCAATATTAAAATATATTTCAGGAAAATGGAATTTCGATACTCAATAATATTCAATGGGCGGGATGGATTCTTTTTTTTTTCATTTCTTTTACAGATACCGTAGAATATGGAGCGAACATTTTTATCTCGCCGTAGACTTTAATGTTGTTTTGCTTTTGAAAACAGGTATAGTGTACTCACATGGTGCATACCCTCTCACCGATTTCGTCCATTTTTAATACTAAACTGCATGCAAGAACTTCCAAGACAAACATTTCCCATATTCTAGATATTAATTCTTTTAACCTGAAGAATATTTATCAAATGCCTTGACATAGACGGACAAACGTAAGGATAGACACTTTTGATATTTATCAAAACTGTCTCTACTTTTAAGATTCTTCCTACCTAGGGGTATTCTGTCTTTTGACAAACGCTTATGCTTGGATTGTAACACACTTCACATAACATACTTGTAACATACTTCACAACTGCACAAGTTTTGAAAATTTGAATTTCGTTTGCTTATAAAATCTGCTTGGGATCTTTTCTTAAATGGAATGTTAATTTTTGTACACATCACTGAGAAATGGGAGGCATATTAATTATACTAAAACGTTTGCAAACGTCCACAGGTAAGCTTCAGAAACCCCACAAAGCATACATATTCTTGATCAGCATCAAATTCTGAATTGATATAAGCATGTCCTTCTGTCCGGCTGATCGTCTCTGTAATATCCGTTGTAAACATCCTTCAGAGATCCCACAAAGTATATATATTCTTGGTCAGCATCAAATTCTGAATTGATTTAAGCATGTCCTTCTGTCCGTTTGATCGTCTCTGTGATATCCGTTGTAAACATCCTTCAGAGATCCCATAAAGTATATATATTCTTGGTCAGCATCAAATTCTGAATTGATTTAAGCATGTCCTTCTGTCCGTTTGATCGTCTCTGTGATATCCGTTGTAAACATCCTGCAGAGATTCCACAAAGTATATATATTCTTGGTCAGCATCCGTTGTAAACATTCTCTTGGCCGCAAAAATGAAGCTATCGACTACAAATTTGGCAAAAGCATTAGAAGTTCTTGCGTGTAGATTTTTGATGAAAATGGGCCAAATCTGTTGAAGGACACGCTTACTGCGTACTGCGTAAAGTAAAAATTCCTCTGTCTTTCGAAAGGAATAAAAAATTGGCTTTTTGATCATTATTCATGAACTATACCAGATGAATGTACAAAAGATTTGGACGTATATTCTATGGGCGATGCTTGAGTACCTGTATAAAAATGAGAAAATTTGAAAATTTAGTCCTTTTCTTTTTCTTTTTAGGATCACAATAATGGGCATAAGAGATTCGGGCCCGACCAAATTACATTTACTTACTTGTTCTTTTTAGAAATGTTCAAAAAAACTTCCCCTAAATTTTGTCATATATTTTTTTTTTTTTTTTTTATAAATTTAGTATTAATATTTTTATTAAGCCTTCTAATAACTATACAAATCTATTAGAATTTTAAAAAACATCCTTTCAAGCTTTAGGGGATTATTTCTTAAAATTCCTTTTGAAATGTTTTCCATGAAAGTCTTATTCAATTTTGTAGAGAATGTCATGATTTTGACTTTTCTTAGAAGTTGTAAGAAACTTCGTGTTGAAATTTTGAGAATCTGAAAATTCTTTCAAAGCTTATACAAAATTTCATTGATACAAGTTTTAATGGGGCATTTTTTAAAATCTTTCTTTAGTCCGCTTGCCTTTCTAAAAAGTTGTGTCAAAATTCAATTGCAAATTAAAAATAAAGAATTAATTTTTTTGAAACTTTTTTTATTAAATTCGTCGTGCTTTTTATTATAAGAGGCGATCTTTGGAAATACTTTTTACGAAATATAGTAATTTTGTTCTCAATACATTTTAGAACTCTTTTTTTTTTTGAAGACTTTTTCAATCATTATAAGGAAATTGATAGAACGAAGATAGAACGAAGTTTGTTGAAAAGTTCAGCAAAATAGTCAGAAGGAAGCGTTTCAAAAATCTCGTAGGGCGTATAATTATGTTTGGCAATTTTTTAAGATTCTAAAATGCCGGACAAGTTACAGCGTTAAAAAAGAAGAACCAAATTGAGTGTCATGCGGCCACGAGAAATATTCAAACCCGGGTTTATATTGATTCTTTTTATGCCAATTATCGAAGAATAGGGATCCATTCATTTCGTGAAATCGATTGCAACATCCACAAGGAAGCTTTACAGATCCCCATAAACTATATGTGTTCTTGATCAGCATCAAGCACGTCCGTCTGTCAGCCTGTCTGTGTGTCGGTCTGTCTGCCTCTCGGTATAATGTCTGTGGTAACTTTCTTCTTGACGCAAAAATGAAGCTATCGGTTTTAAATATGGTAGAAACATTGAAAGTTTTTATACGCAAGTTGGTATTGAGTACAACATAATTTGAGAACATTTTTGTTTTCAAAAATAAAAGAAAAAATTGATTTTTTGGTCGTGCCTTATAAGCTACACCAGATAAACGATACAAAATTGTACGCGCTTATATTTTATGGGTGGTTGTTCTGCAGTACTTGCATCAAAATGGAAAAAGCCGACCACGCCTACTCTATATTCTGAAGTAATGAAATGTAATTTTTTTATCATAACGTATAAAGTAGCTTCAGAGATGCTATAAAGTCTACAAATTATTGTAGGCAGGTTCGCCAGTCCGTCTGTCTGTTTATAGCCAGGGTAAACGTGCTCCTGAATTCAAAATTGAAAATGCAAATAAGAAATTTGGCAAAAACATAGGAAGTCGTTGCATGCAGGCTCATATTGAAAACAAAACGTTCACAGTAAAAATTAGGAAGATCTCTGGACACTTTGCCCACTACGCATAAACTAAAGTGGACACACGATAAAATTTTTACCGGTATATACCACAAAATTGGCAAAAATCAGTCTTGCACTTCTAGTGTTGTAAGGTAAGTGCGTTTAGTTTTGTTCAAGATGAACACGGTGGGTATCAAAGACTCGATTGCAGGCGAATAAAAGTACCTTATTTGTTAAACTTTGTTATTGAGTTGGTTAATTAATAAAAAAATTGCCTAAAATTGCAATGATAATTAAGAAAAGGTTGCATGCACTTGAATCACCTGAACCACGCCGTAAATGAGTAAACGTAATGTCTCTTCTTCTCGGTTTAATGATTATTGTGTCTACAGTTAATAAAGTGACAGACGCCAAAGCTGGAGTGCGCAACTATGATAAAAATACTTTTAGCGAATATAATCTTAGGACTATGCTTTAACAGTTTAGCAAACTTTTTGTATATCTGTTATTACCGTATTATGTGTTCGTCGTGTCACTCATGCATACCATAATAACTAGGAAATTGCAATTGTTTTCAACCAGATCTTTGATATCGATATCTTTATGAAAATTGTTTTCATTCTCTTCATCTCAACATATGATCGGGCAAAATTTCAAATATGTTGAAGTTTAGCCAGACAAATAACTTGTAAGACTAAAGTCCTAAAGCAATAGCATCTAAGGCTTTATTGAAAACTCTACCGCACTTGAAATTTGAGTTAATAGTCGAGAGTCTTTGCCACTTCGGTCACTTAGGTGGATTGATCAAAGTTGATATCAATTTTTCGTTTACTATGAACGTATTTGCTTTTGCGAATATATGTATGTATGTTCCCGCATCTAACTAAGCCCTTACGATTTCGATTATTTTACTAACTCAAAGAACGGAAGGATGGATGAACGGATTGATGGATATGGCTAAATCGGCCGAAAGACTTACAATGATCGAGAGTATACATTATTGTGCATGGTATACATACACTTAATATATCCTCAAACAACAAGGTTAGCATATTATTTATCACCCAGCGCCCGGATATAAAAACAAACAGAGTAACTAGAAACAGTCGATATTCGTGACTATCTGATATAAGGACAATGTTTATGCTAATTTGAGAGCAACTTATTTGGACATTTAATGAGAATTGCTTTAGATAAATTGTTGCAGATATATACAAAACTGGTTGGACGCGTTGGGAGAGAAGTTTTGGGAGAAAATTTCAAAAGATAGAAAATTTCCGTTGTGACCCTGTAATCGTTACGAAGGTGTCACTATTTTTCTATTGAAAATATAGCGCAACTATGAACGTTCGGTTTTCTAAATGCATACGCACACACGGCATGCGTATCGACATACGTTTATATAGTTTATAGATAGTTATACAATATGTATAAATGTAAATATGTATTGCATGCGCATAAACTTATTTCAAAAATTATATGATATTCTCGGCACGCACCGTTTATACGAATGGCAACTTTTTCTAGGGTTGTTGCTAAATGTTCGCAAGTTTGTGTATATATATGCAAATAATGCATGTTACATTAAATATGTTTGGGCACACACACGCACACACACAAGTTGTGAAAAAGTGGAAAAAGTTGCAATTGTGTGCGGTTGACAGAAATCTAATGAGTTCGAAGTGTTGTTGCTATTATTTGCACGCATCCATATACATACAGTATTTATGAACTCATGAGAGTATATGTGTACGTTTAAGTGGCGTATTAAGCAGTTTTTTGTTTTCTTTTTTTGTAGCTAAATGTGGCATCAAACCATTTTTAAATGCAAACAAGCAACAATAACAACAAAAACGACAACAATTTACAATTTTACGCCGGTAAAAAGCAAAATGATTTTCAATGTATGCTAAAAAAAAAAAAAAAAAAAAAATAAAATAAATAAATAAATAAATAAATAAATAAAATGAGAAGAAAAAAATTGATATATATCTATATGCATATACATGTATGTAAATATATATAGAAATTGTACACATGAGACAGAAACAAATGAAGCGACGATATTTGGCAAATAGACTTAAGTCACATAACGAACGAACGAAAATTTAAGTACAACATGTACGTTGAGAGGCCTGTGCATAAACAAGTAAACGAAACTCGATTCTTTTAAAGAACATCTCAACTATTCATTTTCGAAACGGATCGTCAGTAAACAAACTGAATGATTGTCTAAGGCTACCAAGGCTATTAAATAACATACAAGCATGCGTTCATAGATTAATTTTTGTAACGTCTACATAAATTTTTCGCTTTTTAATTTATTTTTTCTCCATAAGCTTCAACTTCTCAAGCTAGGATTTATTTACACATATTTATAATTGTAATGCAAGACAAGTTGCTAAGAACAAGAGTCGGCAAATCAAACAGCTTTTCGCTTAATACAATTCTTCACTTGTTTGCATCATAACGTTTCAAAAAGTTAGACCTCGTTGCTAAATAAACGCTTGCTTTTTGTGAGGGCCCCTATGTAGGAAAGATTCCGAAAAGTAAACCTATATGAACCAACCTTAGTACGCTAAGCTTATATCAAACCGCTATTGTGGATATATTGCATATAACGACTCTTTCGCTGTATAGGGAGTAAAAATTCCACTTTCAATAAGAAACTCCCTTGAATCAATCAAACCATATGTCAATGTAGCAAATTTTATCAAAATATCTTGAGCGCTTGGACTTATCATTATAATGACGCATGCGACTAGATTTTAGTTTGGCACACTGACAAGTCTGCCTAAATCGATTTGAAAAAATAAGTAGAAACACTATAATGGATCATGGCCCACAATTAAGTACCCTATAACATCTTACAATTATTCATATAACGGCTATCAAGTGGTCGAAAAAGTGATTCGAACCGAGTCATTTTCAATCAAGCGCGTCCTTGGACCTAAAGACCTCACTATACCAAATTTTATCAAAATGCTTTAAAAATTAGAACCTGTAGGTTGGATAAAAGAAAACAAGACGGACAGACGTAGACAGAATCAGTTGCTGAATCGCTCATTAGAATAAAAGGTGAGTCTATCTTAAGGTTTTCTGAGCGTTACAACCATCCGCACAAACCCAATATATCCTTGCAATGGATAAGAAATAAGAAATAATTATCAAAATTATCTCTCTCTCTCTCTCTAAGATAACATCGTCTCATATATGTTAGCCTTTTTAGCCTTCCAATTTACCGAGGTCCGCAACTTTTCTTCGCGATATTGGCATTTTACGCCCGTCACATACGTCTATACAATACGTTGGGCTTCCAAGCGAAGCAAGTGAATTGATTACTCACTGTGTGGAAATCCGTATAGACCATTTGTGATATAAGTATTATTATCGCTAACTGCAATCGTTGAACTAAGCGCACTGCGCGGATTGCGTAATAAAAAAAGATTCAGAGCAACATTTTATTAAATAATTTTCCCACTAAGTTTAAATTTCAGTAGATCAATTGTACTGGAACGGACGATGTCGTGCGAATAAAAAACTGTCCTTGGCTCTGCAATGATCACCATTGCGGACAAGAAAGTCCTAAGGATTGGTCTTTCTGTATATATGGCTGCGAGACTCGTGGATATAATCAGCTAATCAGAAGAAAACTTCGTCATTGAACACAATTTTGTACGTTGCAAAGTTTGATGAATAAAGCCTTTTTTTTTGGAAACATATTCGGAGACGATAAACCTGATAGCGGTGTCAATCCTTGCATGGCAATTTATGAAAGCCTCGATAGTCTGAAATGTTAAAACGAAATAGACGCTTTTTGCTTCAGCAATGCAACTACTAGGGAGATTAGGAATTTTTGTCCACTGTGCCCCCAGAAGCCAGCACTTTCCATTGATCTTTGTTTTAGAGTTTATCATATTCAGCAACAATAATAAAAGTATTTTTAAATAAAAACTGAAAATTAATACGTTTTTTTATTCCGTATAAATTTCTCATTCACGTTTTTAAAATATTGTTAACTGAAATGGCCATTTGTGATTAATCTAAAATTGCAGCACGTACTACGTGATACCTCGTAGCTGGCAGTCAATGGGTTAAAGCTATTTAAGTATTCTACTACTACCAAGGAAGAGTATTTAGGAATTGAAATCTCAGGGCTGTAGGGTGTACTTTGGCCGTAGCTACAGTAAGTGCTCAGTTGGTAAACGGATAGCATTTATCGGTTGGGAATACACCCGCTAGGCTGCGGCCGCCACCACTCTATTCCTTTCTTTTTATCTCTTTGCTCACTTCGGATTATCGCGTTACGCGAATAGGGCACATCGCTTGAGTGATTGGTTATATTCAAAAGAAAAGAAAATTTAATTCATCTATTTTTGTTGCCCTAGTTGAGTTATATACTGAAGTCGATTGTGTTTTTATGTATTTGCTTGACATCGTAAATATTCAAAATTCACTTCAAAATAAAAAAACTTTCATTTAGAAAGGCATTAGCCGTCAGAAAATTAAAGTGTATTTATTCTACATGCCGTTTGTTACCGGTAGTAAACGTAGCTGTGTTCTTGCGTGAAATGCCCTTGCGTTTTAAAACTTATCCCTAGTATTTCTTATGCTAGAACAACTCATATTTACAGGCGGTTATCATCAGACTTACAAGAACTTATTTTCAATAACACTTCCTTCTGACTTCTCTTCAGTTAGGTTGCGACACAAATCCCCTCGGCTCAAGTCCTGTGCTTATAAGCCTTCAAAGTCATTAACGAACACCATCCACTTCCGCATTTCCCAAGGAATTTTTATTAGACCTCTTACGTAATGCATTTTATATTTTACTATTAAACTTGTTTTAGGCTTTTCGTTAACTGACAGCCGCACGAAACTCTTCTATGCTATCGATGGATGAATCATCGAATATCTTTACGGGGTTTTATTACTTTCTCGATGTTTTAGCAAATATTGCTCTCAAAAGAAAACGAACAGCGAAGTACTAAGTAGCTTTAATTATATTCGTCTGATATTTTCTCAGTCGCCATCCCTTTCGCATGTTCATTCTTTCGTTTGCTCGTTCCGTCAACTTATCTTCTCCATCTGTCCATCTCCATGTTTATTTATTCAAAGCTCTCCACATCCATTTGTGTGGCTTGTTCTTCAAACTAACATAAAAGACGGAAGGTTATAACTCAGAATTTGGAATAATTTTCAGAGATAAAGTTGAAGAATGGCTTTCACTTATATACAAGCTCAAGACAGGCAAAAAAATTTAGACAACCTGGAAAAAGATGTGAAATGTTATGATATATTCCCGACCGTATTCGTGTATTTGTAACAAATCCCGTTAAGAATTTGTGTGAATATTAGTAAAACCATTTTAAAATTTAACTTTAGATTAGCCTTCGGAAACTTAGTTGACATGGCAAATTCGTTCTATAGCCGGCCAGCTTAATTCCTTTGGCGTATACTCCTTTACCGAACTTTTGCTTAACAAATCGCAAGTTGAATCGGGTCAGATTTTCGCAAATATTTCGTAACAATTGATTGGTCAACGTAGAGTACAGACTCAATCCTTGCGGTCGAATGGTGGTCGAAAGCAACGGATGTGGCCGACATTGACAAGGTAGTGTACCCTGGTCGTCGTAATATTCGCAGTAAAATTTTGCATCGCCAGCAAACATTTAAGACAAATTCTCTGCACATGATGGATATCAAAAAAACAAAAAAAAAATTACTCACACTGACTAACATTTTTTTCGTTACCAGTCGAAGTGATCGAGATTGAAGAAAACGTGGAACTATAATTGAAGGCAAGTAATTTATTACGTTGAGTACGTTCGTAAAAAACAAAACGTTAGGATGTCCTGGCCCTTTCTCTACCCGAAAACCCCAATTTCATTTTGTGGCTTATATGATGTTTTTTAAATGAGAGCAGAGAGAATCGACATAAAGAAAATCATCTTACATGAGAATAGTTACGGGCGTCATATAAATGTTCAATGAAAGACGGCCCGTCTGACAAGATGATACAGCTACTCCTACCAAACAAATTTACAGGATTCTTATTCAACATTAAAAGTTAAGTGTGTTTCTCGGTCTAGGCAATGTTAAAAGCCGAATCTACTATGGTGATCCATTATGGGGATCAACTGGATGTCCGAGCCACTTTCACGCGACAAAATCACCTTTGGCGAACACTATTCGAAACAACAGGCACGTAAACGTGATTTTTACTGTTTCGATACTCGATCCCATATCGCAAAATTCGGCGAGAAGATAACCATATACCGAAGCGTATTACTCTGCGCGCTTTTTTGAACAAGTCTCAACTTTACTACCAAAATGATATACAGTTTGTACATTTACATAAGGGATGCGATCGATGTGATTTTTTTGTCTCTTCGACAGTGACATAAATAAGCCTCACTTTTCTCCAATATTTCGATACCTTCTTTACAGAAGGATTTAACATGACCCTCAAATCTTATTAAGTTTCTACAATGCTCTCAACATTTGATCCAAGTCTTTTTTCCCAGAGTATCAATTTAAGATTTGTACGGAAATAGTGATTGCTGGGGCCAAATCGTGGCAGCAGCTTGCATTTCACGCAACTTTACCGGTGTAGCAATTTAGTTGTAGCACGATGTTTTTCATCTGCTGTGAGCAATGACGGCACCCAGCTTTCTCATATTTAAATTTTAGTTCCATATGCGACAAACGCGTTCTTGGGCTTGTTCGTACAAGCCTCTGCTATTTGTGCCAGACACTCGATCAGCACAAATTTCGAAATTTTATTGATGCGTCACTGGATATCAACTGGTTGTGTTGCGCGTTCCTCGTCACTCGAGTTGATTCGGCTACGTTTCAAAACGACTTCCCAAAATTTCCTTACGCTTAACGATGATATAGAGTTCCCGTGCACACAACATATAGCTCGACTTTACTTATTTTAGACTTATTGGTGTCCAGAATAATTGAGAGCATGATGTATACTTAACAATGCATGCATGCACAAAGAATTCCCCAACGTTTATGGACAGCTGCCAGCTGGAAAGCTCAAAAGCCTAAAGTGCGAAATTATAATCCACCTATGCCTTAGGTCTCTTGTTCGCGTGATGCCACTGTTAAGCGTGCTTTCGCGGGAGGCCGTTGAGTTAGGCTTCATATCAATTTGTCGACGATAAGTCCCGAAAGAATTTCTAATTGAAGTACCGAAGAAGTGCCAAAGATTACTGATGAAGCTTACTTCCGTTTTTTGATCTGTGAACTCCAGCCCGATTAATGTTGGTTATAAGCTGAATGTATTGATCGTATTTTCCGTGAGACTAATAATTTCGTTTAGTTTGACAGCAGGTATTACAGCTACATCGTCAGTGAAGCCTATAATTTTACCCTTTTCAGGGACTTGCAAGCAGACAATGTCAGTTGGTGAACGCGAGTATTCATATTTTATGTTTACATATATACATATATGTATTTTTAACGGTTTGTGATTGTGGGTAAATTTACCTACGCCTTAGTACACTCAGTCAGTCTACTAATTATGCTCATGTGAAGCTCGGGTATCAATTAATACGATCACTTCCGTCTCTCGTTCGTACATATAAGTTTTTGTTGGTGCAATTACATTATGTTTGTGAAAAATTGGGTGATGAATACATCCACCCTACGGACAATATAGTTTTCTTATTTCTTTTAGTTTTATTAAGTTTTTGCCGATCCTGTAATGTCCAGTAGCACCGTACGCATTATCTTGCCTTGGATCGTAAGTTGCAGCAATAGTTAAAGAGAAAGAGAGAGAGAGAAAGGGAAAGAATTTCTGCTGAGGAAGCTTATGTATCAATTTAGTAAGTTCTTAAGGTATCGAAAATTCGTCTTAACCTTACAAAATTCTTTACTCATCTTTTTCATACATCAAAATAGCAGCTGGTTGTTTTTTGCCGTTTCTAAGTTGACAGATGCTGGAATTTTTTTTGGCAAAGCGACAAGGCACCTCTCCTAAGTTATTTTTAACGAACATATGCGTGTATAGGCAGTTTCAGCCACGCGCAAGCACAGACATATAAGCACGCGTATATATTTTAAATTTATTCTATTAACGTCAACCTGAAAAATATTTTCATTATTTTACGCACATACATAAATTCTTGACGAAAATCATAACTGATACCAAAGAGTAATATAAAATTAAAATGAATAGATAAACAGAGAAAGAGATTAATTTAAAAAACCGGAAGGAAGTATCCACCGAGCGATTCCACATGCATTTGTTAAAATGGAAAACGATTATGAGAAGATGTTTAGAAAAATTGAAATTAAAATTGATTGCCGCAATTTTTCCGTCTTCGGCTGCTTACATCTGTCGACGAATGAATAAAGTGAAGCAAGAAATCTTCTTCAAATTACTATGAACTTCGGCTATGTATCGGCTATGTCTGAGGTTTTGGAACTCTTTGGGAAGAAGAAGAAAAAACTAACCTAATAACAAAATAATATTTGGCTTTAGGCGAATCTTTTATACCTTTTCTTTAAAAAAAAAAACCCAAAAAAAAAAATAAATAAAATTCTATATCCTTGTATATTGAATAGGCGTGGCTACCATACTTTCCGCCCCTTTTATATAGATCATGAATTTTGTATAGTTTCATATAGATAGGATCAATCGTAGAAAATACGAGTTTGTGAGCAAAAACCCAATTTCCTATGTTGCTTTCGAGAACATAGCGGATCTTGGTCCACATTGTATTGCGGTCGTGCCGTTTGACCGATTTTGGCACGTTTTAAATTCGTCAAATTTCAAGCCGTTACCTTAATTTTGGTAATCAGGAGCATATTTATCAATAGGTAAAGAAACAGACGGACAGACAGACGGGTGAAAAACACGCCTACATCAATCCAGAATTTGATACTGACCAAGACTGTATATACTTGACAGGGTCTGTGAAACTTCCTTCTAATTTTTGCAAACCTTCTGAGGAAATGAACATACTACCAATCTTTGACGGTGGGAATGAAAAGAAAATTAGATAATTTTTTGTATAAAAGAAAAAAGAAATCTTTCGAAGGTGCTGACAGAAAAGAAGCAAGAAAAAAAAAAATGAGATCAATTTGTGAAAGCACATTGATTGTTACGTTCATTGCTCATCATAATCGTCATTCATCATTATCGTCGTGAAAGAACTGATTGCGTCTCGAAAGGCCTTGTAACAATATTCAACTGTAAGACCAACAATGCACTTATTATTGCTTTCCGGTCTGGTAAACTGACTGTTAAAATATGCCCCTTTCTCAACGACCGGCAGAGCAAAGAAATAAAAAATAAAGAAATCGGATCACAGCTAATTAAAAACATATAGAAAGAGAGCAGACGCAAACACAACCAGACGCGAACACATAAATTTAAAAAGTACAAGCACTTAATATAAGTCAGTTGTAAGTACCTTCAGCATTTGCATGTCAGAAAATTAATAAATTTCATCCCTCAATATGTTCGCTGAAGAAAGAGTGTGGCATGACTTGTTGCATAGGGTAACATCTCTTCGGATGACAAAAACAGTTGGAATCATTCCGATAGCATAGAAGAAGAAATTGCATACTTTTTCCGTTTTATTTTTCATTTCGGTTTCGTATCAATTTTTTTTTTTTTTTTTTTTGTTATCATAAGCTCACATATTACACATACGGTACTTCAAAACTCGTATTTGTCACTTCAAAGTCTTCTATGCTTCTAATCGATTTTTTCAGCCCCAAATTATATACGGCAGTCTTTCAAAGTGCGGCATTGCTCGCCAAGTTCGAGCTGCTCTTCGATATATAATCGCATGCCGCATATTTAATAGCCGGAGTTTCTCTTAAATTGCACCATGGATAGCCGTGGAAAAGCGCAAAGAACGGATTTTTCGTTGCGGAGTTAAGATACATTTTTCTCTTTTCAAAATCATTTTCATTTTTTCAAAACTGAGAGACTGAGAAAAAATCAGAATGTGATAAAAGGAACCAACCTAGACTTTGACATAAATTCGAAAGAAAACGTTTCCACGATTCTCAACGCATTGCACGCAGGTGGGACGGGATATCGTATTATATGTGAAAGGTCGTTGGTATTCTTAATAGGATCAGAGGGTTGTATGAAGAAATATATGGGGGATTGCTACTTGCATGAGATGTTTTTAGCTAATGTAAGTGCTTTCGATGGCTGAAAAGTGTATTGGAGTTGAAGCCGGTTTTGAAAAAGCGAAACAAACGAAAACGGTATAGTTTTTAGTTTATGATAAAGAAAGTATCGCTGCTACTTGCTATGTATTATTGATCCTCATATATAAGTCGATGCCTATCTGTTTGATATCTACGTTATTGTTATCGTAACGTTAGTATTAATTTATGGAACAACAACAAATTACAAAATTAAATCTTTTTTTTTAGCATGTTTTGAATGTCCTCCGCCTGCATGCAATATACTTTATCTGAAACATATATCGTAAGTTGTGAGCAGAAGAGACGGTAAGATCGTTTTAGGTATATTTTCTATTCGCAACAATGAAGAATGAGCTGAATTTGAGATCTGCTTGCTTTATCTTCGCAATCGTAAAGTGTTTCATGGCATCTTGATGAAGTTTCTTCGCATATCGATAGCAGAAATTCGAAATGCGAATAGAGGGACGATGTGTTAATTTAAAATTGAGAAAATAGGGAAATGGAAAGAAAATTTGCATACCCATAGCCGAAGGATGAGATGAGTAAAATCATTTTATTAAAACGTTTGCAATACTCAGAAGTACGTTTCAGAGGCCCCATAAGGTATATACATTTTTGGTCAGCATCAAATTCTAAATAGAGTTAAGTTTGTCCCGTTGTCCGTCTGTGTAATGTGTGTTGTAGACATTCCCCTTGCCGCAGAAATGAAGCTATCAGCTCTGAATTTGGCAGAAACTTCAGAAGTTCTTGCATACAATTTGATATTGAAGATGGGCCAAATCGGTCGAAGGACACGCCCAGAGCATCACGTAAACTGAGAATAGCTCTGTTTGGAAATGGAACAAATTGTTTACGTCTATCCAATGTTCCTTACAATATAACAGACGTTTTTTTTATAGTTTTCATATTTGTTTAGTTTAAATATAGTGAGGTGAGGCAAAATAACTATGCGTTGTGATTGAAATACAAAACAAGAAGAAGCATATCGATTGTAAGTATGATTTGTGAATTTAAAATGGATACGCTATTGAATGATGTCGAGTAGTAGTAAAGACAACAGCAGAAATACAACAATTCTTGCAACGAAGGATGAGATATTGTATGTAAAACGTAAGATCACTTTGTAACTTATACGTTACTAGGTATGTTTAAGGTTTAAAAAAAGTGAATTTAAATTGCATCAGCATGTTTACATTCCGTGAAAAAACGACCCGAATGCTTAGCACATTAACTCTAGGATATCAGTGGCCGTGGATTTCCCTTTTAAGAAGGCATGTTGACGAGAAAGTCAGTGGACTTCAACGCGGGAGATCGTCGTTATCTACTAAAGATTCAAAAAGTTTGGCTCTACACCAAACTTAGCTATTTCTCTCTAATTTTAAATATAACAATTCTAGACTCGTTCTTATAGAGAAGAATGAGATAACTAGACTTAAGAGGCAATTAAGTATGTTACAGTAAAGCAAGGGCGATAGATACCCTACACATGTCGCTTAGTTAGTAACACATCAAAAATTATGCATCACTTTTATGCAACTAGGTCCACGTAGTATGAACTTGGAAAACTTAATTTATTTGTCAAAGATTTTACTATATTCTAGTCGCGTCTGCTATAAAAAAACGAAAATTACATTTTTTTGTAGGTGGAGGGCTTGCTTTCTCGGGAGTCCCTACATATAGTGCAACCTAAAAAGTAGGCCTTTGTGATCCAAATTCGGTAAGGTTTACTTTTATGCCCAACTATCATTATGGACGAATTTTTGTCAAGAAGTATTGCAAATTAGTGGCTTTTATCATATAAAGATTCAGTTTCCGTAGGAAGAGTTATATGGCGAGGAGTTTAAAAAATTACCCCATAAGCGTTTTTGTAATGAAATTATAAAAATTACCCTATTTTTTCTGAAAAAGTGGCCCGATCCGAACCGGTTTTAACAGACGCCGCGCCTGGGCTAAAACACATTAGTGTACCAAATTTCACCAACATAGCTCGAAGATTGCGACCTGAAAGGTACGACAGATATCGAATGGACAGACGGACAGATAAGCTAAATGATTCTGAATCGATTGGTATAATAAAAGGTGGGTCTATCCCAAGTCCTTCTAAATTTTGCGTACATTCGCACAAGCTTAATATACCTCTTTAATACAAATGTACTAAGGAGGGTTAAAAAATAGTGAAGTCCTCATTATTAAGGTAACTGTTGAAAATATTTGTTAAGCTAAAGCGTACTATTCGATCAGGTTTACGAATGTTGACACTTTCAATGAAGACAAGGAGGAAAACGATCTTCAATGGTAAACAAAATAAGCGGGAAAGTATGGCAGTTCTAATTATTGGGCGGCATGTTACCAATAGAGTGGGCACTTTTGAAACCTGCAGCAAAGCTACTCGATATTTCAAATGAAATAAACAAGCCAGGGGGGCAATATATCGTTGTTGAGAAAAAAATTGTTACCTTCTTTTTTGAGGTATCAAATATGGAAAACCCCTTGGAAGAAGAAGACATTAACTTTGTTCTAAATTTGAAATCGTGCTCTAAATAATATATAATTTTCCTATTCTTAATATTTTTGCTTACGTGAAAGTAACTTCAACAATCCGTCCACTGACTTATGAATATGACTCTTAAACATTCTACTTTTCTGCTTTGTTGAGCTCTTCAAATGGCTACCACACCATATCGGATTCACATACACTGTAAGATCCACCATTTCAGCCATGGTGAAAACCTTTAAAATCATAGACGTCATATACGTCGGTGGTGATGTCATGTATGCCGTATATATAAAACAGATTGCTGCGCTTCGGTCGGGAACGATTTAGGTTTTCAGTTATTTAAGGATTGTGAATCGAATGTGGATCGAAACTCTGCTATTTTTGAATCTGATCGTATGTTATACCTGATAGATTTACACCTTTGAGAATTCTAACAACAAAAGATGAACGACAGAGCGAACAGATCAACGGATGGATGATCAAACGAACAGCATAATATCTTAACCTCAACCTGATCAATTTCTGATACGTCACAAATAATATAACGATATCGATACACATCCGTGCCATGATACATGAATTCCTCCTCTTCTTTTTCTTTCTTCGTTGATCGCTGGCAATATCTGACGGCTCTTAATATTGCATGTGAAGTGTTTTCGTTTTTCAGGGAAAGAAATTCAAAATATTTCTCTTTTCATTTAAGAAATTTCCAGGTCGTAGGTAAAAGCAAATTTATTTGCACATGCACGCACATGCTTACAAAGAGAATAATTTGTTGATAATAACACTTTCTATATTTACTTTCCTTTTTCTTTACACTCGAAAAGTAAATTATTTTGTATGGAATCATTTCGATTTGAAAGCATTTCTATAAATAAGCATGAAAGAAATTTCGAGGTCGTTTTCAAAAGCAAATAATATTTAGCGCACATTTTTCTGATTATTTTTTCTATGGAAATTTCATTTTTTCGTGTAACTCGATGTCGAGAAGTTGAAGACAATCGGTAAGAAAGCGATATTGGTATTTGGACGGCCACTAACCAAGCTAAACGCAGATACTTGTCAGTACAGTTGTACTGATAAGAACTATTGTCATTTGCTTTCTTTTGTACATTTCTTTAAGGATTTCAAATTTTTTCTCTGTGAGATTCTTTTTAATCTTTCTATTGCTTTCATAAACGTGTTAGTCGTAGAATTCAATTAATTTTAAAGAGATTCCAGAATATTACTAATGAATAGAAGATGACCGTTTCGTCAGGCAGTTATCATTGAAAATTTTGCATCTTGGATCTCAAAAGGAAAAATGTTCACAATTGCCATAGCGGAGAAATTTCTACGCAGCTTGCACAATTTGCACAAGCACAGTTCACGCCAAGAGCCAATTTTCTCCGCTTCTCTCCAGAAAGAATAGGGTAAAATGAAAGAGGATTCTGTTCTTGTAGAGAGGAAGTACTCTATCCAAATGTCATGTGAAGCCTACTTAGAGCGAAGAACATTGTTTTTGGCCTGAGTGCAACATATGCGCATAAAACTGAGCTCTAATTTAGTCTACACATAAAAGATTCGTAGCCTATCGTTTCATGAAACCAAATGCGCCAGAAAGACATTATAGGCCTGGTATTTTAGCAAAAGGTAATAGATAAAATCGTACTAAAAGATATTGACTGACACTTGATTATATTTAAGAACATGTTATCATTTTCGCATTATTTTACAAAGCAAAAAAAAAGTCAGACTGCAGAACATTTTGATGTTATCGACATATATATATGTACGGTCGAATGAATAATCACTGAGGGAAAATCATTTGTAAAGAGCAACAACCATATAAGGCTAAAATGGGCGCTCTGTGGCATCTCCGATTGCACAGAGATATTTCTAGGAAGTTTGAATTTACCAATCAATTCTTGAGAATCGTATCAAGAGACTGGTTGAAAAGCCCATTTCACATAATGTATGGTTCACTGTGTGATTGACTTTGCTTGCTTTACTAAGAGCAATGAAAATCACATTAATTTGTTTCTGCCACAGTGTTCACAAAGTGGAAGAGGAAAGCTTCCTTCTCAGCTATCACGAAAGACTTCTCAGCAAAGAGGGACATGTTAAAAAGTTTCAGAATTGATTTGCAAAGGCACGTTTTTGGCACGTTTAATAAGAATTTGGGAAGGTTAACCGTCAGCCGCGGGCACATAAAAAAATGTTAGTCTTCGTAATCCATCAATAATTTCAAATTTAGAAAATTCCGCCTTAAATATTAACACTTATTGTACTACGCAAATGAAAGTCGTCAGTGAAACGAATAAAAGTTAATTTTTCATCAAACTCGAGTAGAGTCATGGATTGCATAAAGTGCACATACGAAGTACGAGTGTCACGAACTTTCTTCTTACATATCAAAAATTTATAAAAGTTCTTATGATTGATCTTAACAACACATCTATTTTCACCGGTAAGCTATCTTTGTCTTACGATCGTATAGGAACGGAATACGTGAGTGGAGAACAACGATTCTAATACGCTTCAATTGACTAAGCAAATTAAGCAAGGCATAAACGAGGACAATCAACGAATATACGAGGTGGAAGGTTTCAAGTCTAGAAAACCTAAAACTCCAGCTTAAAGCATTTCGCACTTATCTCATAATGAGAGTTAGTTAGTTCAACGAAACTTTTTCACGTTTTCAGCCGATGTTAATACCTGCGTAACAAAGAAAATAGGAGAAATCGTATATATTCGCAAATTTTAAGTAAAGTAACTCGTAGCTGTAAAGGGTAAGAACAGTAAGTACTAAGTCGCAGGAGTTTTCAAATAAATACCTCATATACTATACTTGTCATCGGAATAAAATGCAAGGGATTGACCAGCATTTTCATCCAGTGCACGAAACGCCTTACAGGCATAGATTACAATAGCCGCGTGCAATGTCAGGCAACATATTGTAAGCAGATCGTAATGTCTAGAGTAGGATGTATATTAAAAAAGGTAATAAAGATGTCGGTCTTAAGTAATTTTAGGTGGATAGAAATAAATTTAATGCCAACATAACAGCGCGGCTGAAATCGTGGATTTAACCGCGATCAACACATCCCCAATACATTTACATGATCGAAATCAAGGCCGTCAATGGCCGACAAGATGTGACTTCCTCGGGAGAGATAGGGAGAGATGGAGTAAAGTAAAAAAGCGTAGAGTATTAGCACTTGAAGTATTCATGTCATCAAATCGCAGTATACGCGTTGCTGAGAATATGTCGAGCATTAATCAAGACGAAATTCGAGGGCTCACAGAGTTCGATACGATATACTCGGATTATTAATAATGAACTTGTAACACTTCACCTTGTTGAATGGATTCATAAAACAAACATTAATTATCTGTAACACAGTTGCAATTTGCCACTGATAACTAACTCACGATAGATTGATAATGTCTATAATCCCGCGCATTTAAGATACGATAAGATATCCTTGATAATCTTCTCAGTACCACTTTTGAAGTGTACGTAGCGTAAGCACATATATAATTCCTTGTTTTTAAGTGCACATCTTCTATGCACTGGGATGCATGTATTTGTGTATGCGTAAAAACAAAAAAAAAGAAGAAAAGCAACGCAAGATAGCAAATACAATTTATCTTTGTTTCACACGTTTATGTGAATTTGTATTCTAGATTTCTAAATATTAGTATTC